>BRDA01000778.1:0-21858 GCA_036984385.1 Crenuchus spilurus
TGTGTTAAGTCTTTACACAGCTAGATTATCAACTAAAGTGTTGGGTTAAGAGCTAGATTATCAACTAAAGTGTGTGTTAAGTCTTTACACAGCTATATTATCAACTAAAGTGTGTGTTAAGTCTTTACACAGCTATATTATCAACTAAAGTGTTGGTTTAAGTATTTAAACAGCTAGATTATCAACTAAAGTGTGTGTTAAGTCTTTACACAGCTAGATTATCAACTAAAGTGTGTGTTAAGTCTTTACGCAGCTAGATTATCAACTAAAGTGTGTGTTAAGTCTTTACACAGCTAGATTATCAACTAAAGTGTTGGGTTAAGTCTTTAAACAGCTAGATTATCAACTAAAGTGTGTGTTAAGTCTTTACACAGCTAGATTATCAACTAAAGTGTTGGGTTAAGTCTTTACACAGCTAGATTATCAACTAAAGTGTTGGGTTAAATCTTTATACAGCTAGATTATCAACTAACGTGTTGTGTTAAGTCTTTACACAGCTAGATTATCAACTAACGTGTTGGGTTAAGTCTTTACACAGCTAGATTATCAACTAAAGTGTGTGTTAAGTCTTTACACAGCTAGATTATCAAGTAAAGTGTGTGTTAAGTCTTTACACAGCTAGATTATCAACTAAAGTGTTGGTTTAAGAGCTAGATTATCAACTAAAGTGTGTGTTAAGTCTTTACACAGCTAGATTATCAACTAAAGTGTGTGTTAAGTCTTTACACAGCTAGATTATCAACTAAAGTGTGTGTTAAGTCTTTAAACAGCTAGATTATCAACTAAAGTGTGTGTTAAGTCTTTACACAACTAGATTATCAACTAAAGTGTGTGTTAAGTCTTTACACAGCTAGATTATCAATAAAAGTGTTGGGTTAAATATTTATACAGTTAGATTATCAACTAAAGTGTTGGTTTAAGTCTTTAAACAGCTAGATTATCAACTAAAGTGTTGGGTTAAGTCTTTACACAGCTAGATTATCAACTAAAGTGTGTGTTAAGTCTTTACACAGCTAGATTATCAACTAAAGTGTGTGTTAAGTCTTTACACAGCTAGATTATCAAGTAAAGTGTGTGTTAAGTCTTTACACAGCTAGATTATCAACTAAAGTGTTGGGTTAAGTCTTTACACAGCTAGATTATCAACTAAAGTGTGTGTTAAGTCTTTACACAGCTAGATTATCAAGCAAAGTGTGTGTTAAGTCTTTACACAGCTAGATCATCAACTAAAGTGTTGGGTTAAGTCTTTACACAGCTAGATTATCAACTAAAGTGTATGTTAAGTCTTTACACAGCTAGATTATCAAGTAAAGTGTGTGTTAAGTCTTTCCACAACTAGATTATCAACTAAAGTGTGTGTTAAGTCTTTACACAGCCAGATTATCAACTAAAGTGTTGGTTTAAGTCTTTACACAGCCAGATTATCAACTAAAGTGTTGGGTTAAGTCTTTACACAGCTAGATTATCAAATAAAGTGTTGGGTTAAGTCTTTACACAGCTAGATTATCAACTATAGTGTTGGGCTAAATCTTTATACAGGTAGATTATCAACTAAAGTATTGGGTTAAGTCTTTACACAGCTAGATTATCAACTATAGTGTTGGGCTAAATCTTTATACAGGTAGATTATCAACTAAAGTATTGGGTTAAGTCTTTATACAGCTAGATTATCAACTAAAGTGTTGGGCTAAATCTTTATACAGCTAGATTATCAACTAAAGTGTTGGTTACATCTTTACAGCGTTGGCAAAAGCGTCTTAACCAAAAACCAAAAAAAAGTCTTAACCCAACACTTTAGTTGATAATCTAGCTGTGCAAAGACAACCCAACACTTTAATGGATAATCTAGCTGTTTAAACCCAATGCTGTAAAAATGCGCAGTGCTCTTAATGCACGCCGCACATTCACACTTGCATATGCTTATTTGTTTTTCAAATGATCTGAGCCACAATTCAGGTTATGAATAGAACTTGATATTGTGCACTTACACACACAAACAATATTATCATACATTTACATACAACAGAGTATGTACATACATGTAGAGTCTCCACTGAAACGACATCTTATTTGAAATAAAATCAACTTTGTCACATCACCTTTGACTGATATGAAGGTGAGTGAAAGTCTTGGGTGCATCGTCCCTGCAGTACTAAATACAACAGGTTTTGTTTTAGAATAAATCATAATAATGGTACATTTTAAATGTTAGTGGTTTACTGAGGTGTTTCATGTAATAATAGTAGAACAGTGAAAATTATAACAAACTTAAAAAAAATTACAGCTTCTTTATTTTTTCTATAATCAAATAAATGATATAATTATTATACATTTACACAACAATGTTGAAGAACACAGCCTTCTTTTGTTGTTCTTCTGTTACATACACAATAATAATAACACAATAATAATAACACAATAACATACACACACTCTTTCTCTGAGCCTTCTCAGACAAGGCTCTGCTCTGGGCGATGGGATCCTGGCAATCCCTTAAGCCTGCCATACACCTAATGACTTTGAAAAGACTCTGAATAGACCTTTAACAGACTAAAGTCTGACACCATCTCACATCTACAGACTTTTTAGTCACAGTCTAGTCGCAGGCTTAAGATTTTGGATCTTGCAGGGTCACTAATTTAAAGACTGCAACTAGATTTATTTTGAGATTATTTCCCATCTGATTTCGTTTTACACAGAATTAATGCAATAAAGAGCAGAATTACTGCAAAATGTGTTTATTAAACATTTCTCTGTATCAAACAACAAAGGTTTATTATTTTCTTGAACACATAAGCGACTGTGCACACAAGCGCCAAAAGAAGTGAGCTGAGAAAACATTCAAAACAACACAAAATAAATAAGATGATTTTTCTACGCCGAACTCGATGGAAGTGAAGTGATGGAAGTTCCCGGTAGTTAGTATCTGTGTAGTTGGAAGAGGTTTTGTTTCTGTGTAGAGAAACGAGCATCCATGTCAGCTGTGTTGTGATTTTACCAAAATTAACATCAACATCAACCAAACGGGTGCGTTTCCCGAAAGTGACTGAACTTAGAGATTTACGAACAACTTTAAGAACCACGTAACTTTAAGAACGCGATTTTTCTGACTGTTTCCCAAAAGCCTTCTTATCTTCCAAACTTACGAACGAGTCCCTAAGTAGCACTTAGTTGACTCCGCCCTCGTGTCTGTGTCAAATAGACTCGGCCAGTCGAAAACTGAACCATCGATTTACATACATTTCTTCATTATTAAGCCACAAACGTATCGTTTTGTAAACAATAATTATAAAACCAAACATAAAAAGTGTTTACACTACATACATGCAAATAATAAATAAATAAATAAATAAATAAATAAATAAATGACATTTCCCTTGCAGTTGCTGTCCATCGCATTCCAAGCCTACCTATAAATAGACTTGTATGTGTCCATGATTAATCAGTGAATTTGATTGGTTAAGAGTTGACAAGTTTAGTAGGCCAATGAGTAACCATTGTAACACAATATATTAATTTAATACGACTGTTACACTGAAAACAAACCCATTACATTTATGTCATTTATATGTGTATATCAATAAATAATATATTCTACTTTAAGCAATCTTAGTTTTTTTATTTCGTGAAAACAATAATTTAACTTAATAAGTACATGTATGCGCAGTACTGAACTAAGGACGCTGACTCTAATTTACGTGACGCAATTACGCTTTCAAAAGAATATTTAAATGTTCATGAATTATTTGTATTAAACACAAAGGATGTCAAAGGATGATCAGTGGCCTCTCTCGTTTTTCAGACAGAACTGCACCTGAACTTCAAGTTAAGAACAACTTGGTGAGTTACGAGAGGGTCAGACCACTCATAGATTTACGAATGATTTACGAAGTACGATGTGGGATATGAAGGCTTTCAGGAAACACTCGTAAATTTAAGAATGTTCGTAAGTACGAGGTTACGAAGTACTTAGCGTTAAGAACGTTTTGGGAAACGCACCCCTGATCATTTAAGACGTTTTGAGACGTCAAATAATTTTGACACAGTTGATGGCAATTTTGACATGGATGCACCCCCAACCCTCTTCCGTTCTTCTGTCTTCTCTTCACTTTATATTTTGGCCGTGTACAGAGCTGCTGCTGGGACTGGTCTGTTTTTATAAACACTTGATTGTCCAGGTACCTTTTTGGTATTTTCTTTGTTTTATTATGATGTGAAATCTGGTCAACATCAATATGAAAACTGAAGTATTAAACATTTAACATTTCCTTTATTTGGCTCTGCTGTATAATTGTAATTTAATGTTGGGTCTGACTTCTCTTTATGACCATGTGCATCATTTATGTGCAGTTTAATCCACTAGTCAAAGACCCTTCAGACCAGTGGTTTGTGCACAAATGTAAGACATTCTGAGCTATCAAACACTGGAACACTGAGCAGACCCCCTGGACCCCTCACCTGTACTTTCAGGACTTTCATTTTGGCTGTTATCACCCCTCCACAATGTTTAGACCTTTTATTTTTAACATCTTTTCACATGTCCGTTTGCTGCTATTAGCTCCCTTACTCCACATGATGTTATATTCTGTGATTTGATTGGCTGCTGAGGTCTTGTGAACTTTAACAGGATGCTGTTTGTAAGAACAATCAAAGAACCACAGAGAAGAACATATCTGGACCAATTGTAGTGCTTGTAGAGACAAATGCTTCCACCTGAGGATCTTCTCCGGTTCCTTCAGACTGGTTCTGCAGAGTGTCGGTCTGGTTCTGCTGAATCCATGTTTGTTCATGATTGTTTTTGGTCAGAATGGCCAAAGTGAAGCAGTCCCTTGTATTCATTCATTATATCCATGTCGCCCTCTAGAGGCTGAAGTGAAGTATTACCTTCTGTACTCATTCATTCATTTATATTCTGTCTCTGGTCTTCTAAAGCTTCCTGCTCATCCTAGTATTAAATGTCTCTAACAGCACAGCTGCCCCCTCTTCATTTCTGACATAAGTCATCTGAGACCGTCTATAAAGCAGTGAAACCTGTTCAAAACCGGTTTTTACTAAATTAAGTGTTTTTGATGTTGAGGGTTACTGGTTCAGGTGATGGAGGAGAACAAACATCAGTAAAGCTCGTAAGCACATGGTGTCCAGTTTGTCTTTACCCAGACGATGATGAATAACTTTTAATACTAAAAAAGATCTGGTGATGAAATGTGGATTAATTAAACTTCAGGTTCCTCTGCTTCAACATCACCTTCAGGGTTCTGACCCTTTCTGACTCAGGATGCCACCCAGGTGCTGGTCCAGTCTCTCATCATCTCAAGACTTCACTACTGCTACTCGCTCCTGGCTGGTCTGCCTATGTGAGCCATCAGACCACTACAGCTGAACCCTCAGCCCACATATGAGACAGAGAGAGAGAGAGAGAGACAGAGAGAGAGAGAGAGAGAGACAGAGAGACAGAGAGAGAGACAGAGACAGAGAGAGACAGAGAGAGAGACAGAGACACACAGAGAGAGAGAGAGAAAGGGAGGGAGAGGGAAAGAGAGAGAAACAGACAGAGAGAGAGAGAGACAGAGAGAGAGAGAGAAACAGACAGAGAGAGAGAGAGAGAGAGAGAAAGAGAGAGACAGGGAGAGAGAGAGACAGAGAGAGAGAAAGGGAGGGAGAGGGAAAGAGAGAGACAGGGAGAGGGAAAGAGAGAGAGAGAAACAGACAGAGAGAGAGAGACAGAGAGAGAGAGAGAGAAAGAGAGAGACAGGGAGAGGGACAGAGAGAGAGAAAGGGAGGGAGAGGGAAAGAGAGAGACAGGGAGAGGGAAAGAGAGAGAGAGAAACAGACAGAGAGAGACAGAGAGAGAGAGAAACAGACAGAGAGAGAGAGAGACTTTCTTTTAACGCTTTAGACTTTTTTTAGTTTCATTTTGTGTAGTGTGGCCGTCTGTAAGACAATAGGTATGAGGACTTTGGGGGATCTGGCAACCCTGGGTTTGTGAGAGCGACTGTAAGTAACTGATATGTGAGTGTTTAGCTCAGGTTAGTAAAGAAGAGCGCCACAAAGTCCCAGGTTGCCAGATCCTGAAAAGTTCTCCTTATACATAAGACTATTGTCTACAGCCAGGACAGCTGGCAGATTTCCCAGCAGCACTTAAGAAACCGTGGACTGTTTATGTTGAAGGTAAGAGAATAGGGTGGACATAATGACCTCTTTGTTTTGTAACAAACTGAATTTATGCATGGCGCCCGGGGAGCATTTTGGGGTCAGGTGCGTTGCTCAAGCGCACTTCATCATAACCTGCCTGGGATCGAACTGGCAACCTTCCAGTCACAAGACCAGATCCCTGACCACCAGACTACAGCTGCCCCATGAAAAGTACATTCAGCAGTTTTGATCCATCGACCTCTGGATTATGGGCCCCGCATGCTTCCCCTGTGCCACTGTGCTTCTACAAGAACACCGTGATGGTGCCACTGAGATCTGAACTCGGAATGCTAACCATTACACAATGGCACCCCTTTAAGCCCTGCTGTTAACACGTGTGCCGTTTTCACATTTACATCAATAGTTTATCTCTCCAGAGTATTATAAATGGATCTGTGAGCAGTTCTGATCTTTCTGAACACTCTGACTTGCTCTTGTACATTTAAACTGGACTAAAACAAGAGCTTCAGTAAATCAGCTTACCTGACTAGCAGACAAGAGAGACTCTCCTTCTAACACCTCACCTCATTGGCTGACTGATCCCCTTTGCTGATTGGTGATAAAGACGGGTTATAAAACAGAGCAAATATTGTATTTATAAACTTTATTTTCATAGTTTAAGCCTCAATGTGCTCAGATGGATCGAAATCATGAATAAGTCACAAATGTTAAAAGCAAACAAGATCATTTTCTAAAAAGTGAGCAAACAAGTCCAGCATTTGATATTTTTAAGAATAATTTATTGCCAGTAGTAAAGCGGTTAAGCTAGTGGCAGTATTAAAAAAACCAACAAACAAAAGAAAAGAACCATAACAAGACCAGAGCGTCGCTGCCACATGAGCAGCCGCCGGAAAAAGAAACGCCTCTGTGCGTCGTCTCGCATTATAAATATACTGGGTCCCGTTATTTTTATGGTGGAAAAATAAAGAGGTTTCAAAGTTGCAATTTACAAACAAACGACAACGAAAAAATGGAAAAAAAAAAACATCACAAGAAAATGCAGACGCACGACAGAACTGTGCAGGAAATATTTACCTGTGAGTGTGGAGACACGTCTCTAACATCCTTTTTCTTTTGACTGATGAAAACACAGTAAGGCTGATGACGACACTCCTTTAGTTTGTGCATTTTTGTTTTTCTCTTTTTCTCATTTCTTTTTTGGAAAATAAAAATCATATCTACAAAACAAGCTAATAAAACCTCCAAAATCAAAACTGTACAGTACCATTTACATTACAGACCGCCGAGGATCTGTCATCTTAGAAAAGAAAGCAAAAGAGAAGGACCGTTTTGTACGGTTCTGATCTGTACAGGTACAGAGGTGGGGATCGCTTTGAAACGTCGCTTTTCTGGGCCTTTTTCTCGCTTCTTTTCATGAGCACGAGGCTGCGGTTTCACATCTGTTAACACCACATCGTGTGCATAAGAACAGTGTCAGCACAGCAGGTTCTACACGGAGGCTCCACTAACTGCCTGGAATGAACTGCAGTGTTCAGAAGTCCCGTCAAACTGTCCACGTGTGTGTGTGTGTGTGTGTGTGTGTGTGTGTGTATATTTAAGTGTACAGTCATATGCAAATGAATGTGCAGCCCTACTCCAATCATGTTAGGTTGAGAAGTTATTCTGTAAATGTCAATATGGCCAATATAGTCAAGAATATTTCAAACCAATACCAGATTTTCTGAGCTGAGCTGAAACTTCAATTCCCTGCTAGCAAACCAGTTCTGGCCCACATTTACTACTGGTCAGGGAATGATGGTGGTGACTTTGTCCTGATCCACAAGCCACAACAGTCTCAGTTAAGCTATAAGTGATGATACTGTAGGCTACAATTGGGTCAGTTTGGGCCCGATTTCACATGGTAGGCTGTATTTGGGCCAGATTTCAAATGCCTCTACAGCTGGCACAGTTTTGGCCTAGAATGCACCAATCACGAAATCATCTGGTGTGCATTATTTGGGCCAGAACTTTCTGTTATGAGGGAAACATAAATGCAGCACATTTTTGAAATAGTCACAGGAAGTAAGTAAAAGGTACATTATTACCAAATTCAGACAATTTGCTGAAATAATGTATAAATTTAAGCAGTTTGCGCCTTCATTGCGGGTTCATGGTACGTACATTTTGGATTCAGGTTGCCATGCGAGGTGAAATATTCGAAGCTGAACTTAAGCACTGTTTTTCCCGGGTTGAGTGAGCTGTGCCTCGCTGAAATGTGATGCTACATCGTAGCTAGTGAACTTCCTGAGAGGGATCTTCACCCACAGATAAGGACTCTTTACTGGACAAGTCAGTCGGCTGTAAGCTGTCAAATATTCCCAAAACACTTCCCATTAATTTATGACCCTAACGTTCGCAGAGGCCATGTGTTTTTAAAAACCCAAAATGTTCAACTTGGTAAATGTGCAGAGGTTGTTTCTCTGTAGAAGGTGGGGTCACTTATTTACACTTGAATACATGGAGTTTTGGCAGGGGTGTCTGCACGTTTGCACACGACTGTATCTGTGTATGTGTGAGGGTGCGTTGCTGCGTTGCTGATAAAAGTCTCCTGCATAAAGGTTTAGTTTTCAGGCACTTTTCTTTTTTTCTGCTCTTTTTGGATCCAGTGTCAGACTTCAGTATGTTGTTGTTGATGTTGTTGTGAATCCAGCGGAGGTATGACCAGCCTCTGGAACTGTGTCCCTCCGTCCTCCCCTCCACTGTCGTAGTCGCTCATTAGAGCCTCCGACTCTTCACAGCAGGCCGACATGTCTGAGCACGAGGCCGTGGATGTGTAGAGCGAGAGTGACATGTTATCCGCTGCTGGGGGGTCTAAATCCCGCCCATAGCCCAGCGGATAGCGCCCTGGCCTGGATCCTGAGCCCGTGCTGGCGGGGTCGCTCTGGGGCTCGGGATCTGAGGCGTAATGGAGGTGAGGGAGGTAAGGGCTGAGGGTGTAAAGATGGGGTAAAGGTGGTCTCTGGCGGACCCCTGATCCTCCCGGGCTGGAGGGGGCGCTGTTGAGCGCTTGGCTGCTGGGCGACTGGAGCGTGTCGTATCCAAACTCCGGCACGGGCGGAGGAGGGGGCAAGTCGTCATGTGAAGGGAAGTCGTCAGGCGGAGGTGGAAAGTCACTCTCGATGTCGTAGCCGCCTGGATAATAGTCCGTATCCAGCAAGGCGGGGTCATTGTACAGAGTGGGTGGAGCCTCCACCACCTCGTACTGAGGAAACTCCTGGATTCCAGGAAGCTGAACACTCGGCATCCAATCAGATGTGTCCCAGTGATATCCTAAAGGAGCAAACGAGACACGTCAACCATAACGTCTCATAAGAAACCTTCCAGACTAATCTCGATGGGCTGTATCTGTATCATCACCACAGATCATAGACATGTTTATGTTTTCAAAAACCCATTTACGTAAAACAAACATAACAGAAACCACTGGGCAGTTTCTGAATTTTGAGCAAACTAGGGTTACGTTCATTTTCCCTGCGGTTTTCTGGCATCTGTAGTCTTTCTGGTATACAAGAGAGCTTGGGAAAATTCTGCCCATCACCACAAAGATAATAAATGACCTCAAAGGTGTCTAATTATATTATTACAGCATTACATATGTGGTACAAATTCAGTAACTGCCCATTGACTTCTACTGTAAGAAAACTTTAACTTGATTCTATTCTTTTTTTAAGCATTTTGAAATGACGTCTGGAGTCCAGATTTTACTTCTTTAGGTTAAAACTGTAGCTGTGAGGTTAAAATTGCTAACAAACACTAGAACTCAATAGTCACCTAAATTAGCCCTGTCGTTTCTATTAGGAGAGAAGCAGAACGTATCTCATACCTCATCCAGATGTAAATGAAGGTCCCACAGGCTAGTCCATGTGGTTTAGGACACAACATTCTAGAGCACTTCCTGCTCCAAGATGGCCGACGCAGCATTCAGCTACACAAGTTTTATCTTATTATACTCATACTGTGTCCACATCCACTTGTGTGTGATACCTTTGAGGTTTTAGTGATGTTTTAGTGATATTTTTACAGAAACTGGGCCAATTTAGGTGACTGCTGGGTAGGGTGACCAGATCTGAGATGCTGAAAAAGAGGACACTTCAGTGCGGGGGGGGCGTATGGTAGGGGGGATGTTGGTTAGGGTTGGGTGCGGGGTATAATGTATTGGATGTTCAAATACAAAGGCATTTCATAAACGTACACTAGTCATGTGGCTGATACTTATATGAAGAAGAGCTTTATTGGCCCTTAACAATACTAACATGCAGACATATACACTGGCCTTCATTATGTGCTGAATGTCATAGAAATGTACAATTTTGTTATCATTTTGTTGATGTTCTTGTAATTTCAAGTAATTTACTTTGCACACCTTCTAATCAAAATACTGACTGAGCAGAGGGAATATTTTCACTGCTCCATGACTGTTACCATCAGTAGACACAACACAGTAAGTGCTTTTAGAGCAACGTCAATCAGAAAGTTTTAGGCTACTTCACCACGCCCCCTTCTCACTCAAGCGAACTGAACAGAGTAAGGAGGGAGGGGGCGTGACTAGTTTGTGAACGAAACACTTCTTAAAATTTGACGTAAGCTCTAATAAACAAAATCCTGGACGTTTGTGAAATTCCGCCCGGACCGTTTTTTAAGTCTCTAAAAGAGGACGTCTGGTCACCCTACTATTGGGTCCTAGTGTTTGTTAGCAGTGCCTCACAGCTCCAGTTTTAAATTAAAGCAGCACATTTTGGACTCCAAACTTGTCTTTGGCTGTAAGTGTGAACATTTTGTGTAAATATGACTTTTGAGTGACCGATGCTTTTAACAACAAAAACCAACTCTGCACAAACAACCTGTTAATGTCACAAACACAATGTAAACAGCATGCATACAACACTAATACACACCACACAAAGTGCACACAATACACACTCATGTAGCTTAAAGGAGAGATTCACCCAACAATCACATTTGTACATTTATCAACTTGATGTAATTGATCCGACAAGACATGTCTGGAGTCCAAATTTTGCTTAATATACCTTATCACCTAATAGTAACCTAAACAGCACAGTTCTTCCCATGACAAAAACTCATCTGAATATATCCAGTAACATCTGTATGTGGCTTAAGCTTCCTTCTGGAAAAGGGCTATTTAGGTGACTATTGAGTTGTAGTGTTTGTTAGCACGTTAACCTCCAGCTATAAACTAAAAATGAAGCGTAATTTGAACTCTAGACTGATGGACTACATCTGGGGTGAGTGGAAAAAACATGTACTTTTAAGTAAATTGATGCAATCCTTCATAAACACAACAACGATGCCAGTAAGTCTGTTTAGTACTTTTTCAGAGAATCATTTACAACAAATGACGCAAGTAGTTCAATAAAAACACACATAATGGTATTATGTGCACATAAAGTGTTTCCTCATAGGAGGACACCTGGAAGTTATACCCCGACACATATTTTTAGACATTTTTGCACATTTATGTGTACAAAGAATACATGAGCAGTAATCTAAACAGCACATCATCATCCATTTTTATCCATTTGTTACTGGGCATGGTGGTTGCTATTCTGTCACTGGTTGTCATAGTAACAGTTGCTATGGTTACCGTTCAACGTTTCCAGGGCCCTGATATACAATAGTGGTTAAACTTTTCTTATACCAGGTGCCCCATTATGCAGAATCAATGTACACCAGCCAGCCAATCAGATACGAGCATTTCTTGACTCTGGGGTGTAACGCTATATTACGCTAAAATATTTAAATGACATATGACATTGTATTAAATTAGCAGGGATAGTCAAAATGTCAGTGTTAGCGGATGTTTATTCACACTTTATTTAAATCAGCGGTTGCCATGGTAACAGGTGTTTGTTTCGGTTGCTATGGTAACCACTTGTAGTTTCCATAGCAGGGATACAGAGCGGTGATTAAATTTTTGTTTATTACGTCTCGAGTTTGTAGGTGTTCTGTTAGACAGAATTTTCATAATTTTATTTACGGTGAAGAACATTTCATGCAGGGGTTTGTTAGCACTGAGTGTGGGGGGGGGGCTTCAGGCAAACACACACAAACCAAATCTTCACCTCTTGGGTTCTTGAGCTCATGAGGCGAGAACGACTCTTTAGAGCAGAAAGATCAGAGAAACGAGAAAGAAAACGTCAGATTATCCACACCAGTACAATCAGAGAGAGAGAGAGAGAGAACATTTCTAGAACACATTCATGCCATTTGCTTCAACATACATAAACGAGTGAAGAAGGTTCTGAACTTCTGAACTGATCTTAGGTAATCAAATCTATTAAGACATCAAAAATACAATGACAGTGACCAATATGAATATTTTTCAATTTGCTGTACTGGTTTTCCCATTAGCCTTGAGAAATGATGCATTTAGAAACCTGCTGGACATACAGTACTGCTGAAAAGTCTGGACTCACTTATCTTAAATACTGTTAATAACTGAGAGATAACTGCCTCTGAGGTAACCTGTTATGTGAAATTAACGAACGCGGTGGAGGCAAAGAACTGACGTAAAGCAGAGTGGAAGGCCGCTATCCTGCTTCTACTCCCGTTACCACTTTTAGACATTTTAGTGTATTTATTTGTACAAATAGAACACGATCTAAACATCACAAAATCATCACTTTTGATACATTTGTTATTAACTGTTGTTGCTACATGATCACAGGTTGCCATAGTAACCGTTGCTATGGTTACCATTCAAAAGTTGATGCAGAACAGTGATTTAACTTTTATACTGGATCTGCTTCATAGGTGTTGTGTTACTATACAGTCATCCAATCAGAAGACGATTTCTCATGTCTGGGCTATAAAAGCAAATGACAGTGTTTTAGGAAGTTATCACATAAAATATTTTTTTAACCATAAATCTCAAGATGATTTAATATTACAGTAAACAGTCCAAACTTTTGAACGGTGCTGTATTTTTGTGCTAACTTCTTTTTTAGAGGGAAAGACTACAAATCAATCCTATTATTAAAAACATGCGTACATGATTTTAGGCTCAAGCTGTGGGGGAAACCTTTTAGGCCAAGTCACCAACATGGCGGCCATCTTGAATAATTCAACTTCATATTTTCAAATGTAATGGCAGATATGTGACACATCAAATTGGTAGAGAATTTCACCGGAAACACAGTGGGGAGCTTCATGTCAATGTAAGTTTACTCATTTTCATGTATTTCTGCTGTACAGGTGATGTGAAGGACGGTGTTGTCAGTGACTTGATGAAAAATGGATTGGTCATCCAAATGAGTGTCCTGACTGAACCCCTTTTGATTTCTATTTGTGGGCTCATGACAAGGCACTTGGTTACTCTGTGAAGATACAGAATGTTGTAGAAAAGGATATCCTGAACACTTCAACATGGTGGACAGCATATCCAAAACATTATTATGGTCACTTTTCAGGATTTCACATGGAGTTACATTGACATGAAGCACACCACTGTTTTTCTGGTGAAATTCTCTACCAGTTTGATGTGTCACACACCTACCTTCACATTTGTAAAAATGAGGTTCATTATACAAGATGGCCACCAGATTGGCGAGAAGACCTAACCGGCTGAATCAGTGTCTGCCGAAGCATTTTCTTTAAATGGGTTTTTTCTTACTTTTGAGACACCATGAGCCAAACTCTTGACTGTTTTAAAGAAATGGCATCCATGTGGTCTTAAACCCAACACGTAAAAACAGACATCAATGCACAGACTGGAGCACAGATAGTGGAGATACTCATGGAGGTGATGAGACAATAAAACAGTACCTTGTGTCTCCACCGAGCCAGCCGTGGAGCTGACCAGGTGGATTACTGTCACTATGGAGGCTTTAGGAAGGGAAGGAGGGCAGATGAGAGAGGGCTAAATGTTAGTGCCAACAGACAGTGGAACAAGAGAAGTACCACAGGAGTCAAAATGACCAAGAGGGAAAGGGCATCAATGTCAAAGGACTGTTCTCCCCAATATCAGGTGAGGTGGATGACTAAAAAAACTCCCCAAACCTTTCACCGTCTGGACAATTTAGCTTAGCTGTTGTGCTTTTTAGGCTAAGCCTAAGTAACAGAGAACCTTTCAAGAATGTTATGAATACATGTTATAATCTGAAAATTCCCTCCAGGTTTTACATTAAACAAATGTTCTACAACTTAAGAAAAATGTTCTGGGAACATTCCGAATTCAGGGAAGAGGAACCAACTCTTTGGATATATTTCTACACACAAGAATTTGACCTCTATCATCTGGTACCCAGGGAGCAGTTGATGGTTAGGTACCTTGCTCAAAGGCACTTCAGGGGTGTCCTGCTTGTTCTCCTTTTTTGTCTCGCAGTATTTCTCCTAAGGCATTTTAAGAGAATCTCCATTCATTCTCATGAGCAACCAAAGAGCATCATGTGATCCTTAGAACTCTTAGCCGATAGCAATAGGTAATGTTGGCTTACGACAAAAAGACATTCAAAACATCCTAAAATTGTCCATTTTTGAAGATGACATAAGCAGCCCTAGTTTTAAATGACTTGACACAGCATGTGATGATTAAAGCATGTAGTTAGCATGATGCTAATTGCTGAAGTATTAGCACCAGCCTAAAGATTAGAGAAGCAGGTGGCTTGGGAATGAATCCGTTCAATTCCCTGAAGAATAGGACAAGGCAGCTAACCCCCAACTTCTCCCTGGGCACCATGAATGACGGTGCTCCAGACACATGCTCATTATGTGTGTTCACTGCAAGCACAGATTAAAGTGGTCAAGTTCCTGTGTTTGGAGCACTGTGGTCAAACAGTTGGTTCTTCCTTCCGTGTTGGCTCCATTCGCCTCATAACCCTTAGCTGATTGGCTGTGGGGACAATTTTGTAGATCCGATTTTTTCATCAGTCCTTTGTCCCTTCACCGAACTTTAAGGCTCCTAAACTGGTGGGGAACATTCGGTACGGGTTCTAAAAGTGATTTATGATTGAGTGGGTAGGTGGATTTTTTTTTTGTGCTCATGATGACAACATACACACACCGATAACAACACTGTGGAGATACTCAGAGGTGCCGATGATGGCACGGTGGGGACCGAAGGAAGGTTTGGGAGAATTCTCAAGGATAAAAGAAGAAAAGGAAGGAGGAAGTCTCTCTAGCCCCAAGCAGGAACGGAAAAGCAAAGGCCGTAGAAAAAGGAGATCAGGTCAGATCAGTTTTAGGGGTCATTCAAGGCAGATGTTAAATATTTCAAAAGAACAGTAAACATACCATCACTGTAATAAAACTTAACCCATCCATGCTCTGCTCACAGGTGCATTCTGTCATGCCTTTGTGGGCGGAGCATGAATAAATCAATCAAAAGCACAGATGGGGATCAAAACAAATGGCTTAGAAGGTCAAAGGAGGAAATGTGATGATGTAGACAGGGATGTACCCTTGCTTAATGCTCTCGGCTGAGTTCCTCAACCATCTGTGAGCAGCTTTGACAGAATCCACACGAGACAACAAGCAGAACAGAAAAAACGAGAATGAGAGCCATGCAATGACAGTGGAGAACGTAAACCATCTCAAACAGAACTTCAAACAATGCAGTAAAGACACAAAAAGGGCTGAGAAAGTTTCTTTTTTTATACGTCGAGAATCTCGTAAGGCCTCTGGAGGCCGGCCCTTCCTTCTCCACATGACTGTGTTGACTTACGAGCAGGTGGCTAGCTAGGCTAGCTAAAACCTTGCTCTGTGTCTTTGGTGGGGTTTGATCCAAATGGGAGCTAAAGTCCCAATGCAGCGAGTAAAAGAGGGGGAGAGAAACATAACACAATAACATGACACATAAACCACAAAGTCCCTTAGTTACAGAAGAAGAAGAGGGTTAGCATCTCTGCTAACACAACAAAAGAAAGTTCACGATGCAGTTATAACTAAACTAGAACAGCAGAAAAACCTTCAGTCCTCAACATAATTTAATAAACTCAATTATGTTACCGTCAGTTATTTTTGTGAATCAAAGGTTTTCATTAACATGAAAAGTGTTTCTATACATTTGTTTTCACAGTGTTCCCAGACCCAGGACCGATTCTGGGGCCAATTATCACCAGTATGCTTTCACCCATTCATCGATCGCAGAACCCATCCTTTACTGTTCTGTAAAACCAAAAATAAACAATGTTTCTGCACATGGGACACTGCATTCACTGATTCTTCTCAGGGAATTTAATGTAATTTAGGTTTTTTAGGGAAAAAGCTGCTATGCAAGTTATTTTTTCTAGCAACATCTCTGCTAACAGCTAACAGCTAACAACGACTAATTTTATAAACGTTAAAAAAAAAATTCACATTCACTTTTGGTAACGTAGCTATAATTTAACATTTAGGTTTTATAACATAGCTTGTGCAACATACAATGTTCAATTTTGAAAACGTAGCTGAAACATAATGTTCAGTTTTGGTAACATAATTAAAACTTCTCTTTAGGTATTTTTGTAAATTTTTTCCTTCAATTTCCTTCAGGATCAATACAGCATCAATTCATCCATCATCCAATCAATTGATCGATCGTTTAGGTAACATAACCAAAAGGGAATTATCGGGAATTTGATGTTTTTAGAACAGACTTTTTGGATTTAGCAGCGATGTTTCTAACTATGTCCAAAAATCCCTCAAAATCTAAGAGGGGACTTTTCCAGAACTTTGATTAATGTTCCGTGATTTTCCAAATTAAAAAGTGACATCAGTGAACATTTCTAATGAGAGCTTCCTCTGTGTTCTGTTAAATGAATGTTCTCTGTTTAACTTTAGCAAAACCTTCTTTGGTTCCCCTAAATAGAACCGAACATTTTAGCTGTTAGCAGGGGTGTGGCCAACAGGTTAATGAACCTTATGGTCTAAAATCTCAGAGAAAGACATACTGGAATGAAAATTTTGCCCGTTTGGACCTGAGCTCCAAAACAGACGACAGTACTTGAGCAAAGCACCAAAGTCGCAGAACAAGCGGTCCTGGGTCTGGAGACACGTTCTAGAGTAAAAATGCCCCTTGTTCAAGAATAAATCAACAAAGTCTCAAGTCTCAAACATGAACCGACAGGTTGTCTTAAAACAAAGGACACACCCATATAAATGGTTTTACAGTTCAGCTTTAGACCTGGGAATGCGGAACCAGTTAGACTTTAGTGTGAAGGTAGGACACGAGTGTCCAGAGGTCAACGCTAATTAGCAACATGAGCTAGAACAGGTGCACTGCTGTGGAACATCCTGGCTGTTACTGGAACTGATCGGTGTGAATACGTACCGTTATCGTCGCAGGACTCCGACTGGAAGGAGCTGAGAGACTGGACCTCAGACATGCTCCCCCTGGTGTTGTACGGGTGACATGCACTGTCCTCCACCGCCTTCTTACTGAGACACGGCTCCAGATCCACCACTTTAGCTGCAAGTTTAAAGAGAAGGTCAGAGAAACCTGCTGATCCTTTAAAAAGTTTAGGGACACCTGCTCATTCATTAAGGCTATTAAAACAGTATCTCCTGCTTTTGTTGGGGTAACTTCTCTGCTAGATTTTGGAGCACTGCTGTAAGGATTTGATTGTGCTCAGCCAACAAGTGTGATGGTGAGGTTGGATGATCACCGCCACTTCATTCCAGATTCATCCCAAAACACAAAGTGTTGAGGACACAAAGCTCAACACTGGGGGGCTTTATACCCCTCTAGCCCACACCTGGTGCCAACACGTTCATGTTTAGTCCTATTCTATTGGCACTACTTCTCTACAGGGACAGGCTGAGTGTTGTAGCCACATTCATTAGCCCCAGACCTTTGGACATGCAGTGTAAAAATAACATTCACTGCCATTTCTAGGATTACTGAGTTGAACTGTACCGTCATAGTCGTAGTCCCAGCTCGGTTTCTGGATGGAGTCGCTGTCTGAGACGGAGTTGGATGGAGGTGGTGGGGGCAGGTTTGGTGCGACGCTGCAGACGGCCACGGTCTTGCGGTGTCCGTGAACGGAGTCCGGGTTAAACGTGCTGAACTCGGGGTGCTCGGGGATGGTGGAGCCCTCGAACGAGTTCCGGTCCAGGTTGTTGCGCGAGTCGCTGGGGATGCTGGGAGTGTACGAGATGGGCCGCACGGGCACCTGTGGAGGAACGTCTGAGTAGATGTTCTTACTGAGCTTGGCATCGAAGTACGGCCGCTGGAGGAAGGAATGTGGGCCGGATGCCACGCCCAGACTTTTCCTGCCGTCGTCCGGAGACAGGTCAGATTTGGAGCGCCTGCACGTGCGCTTTCGGATCAGCACGAACAGCAGGACCATGAGGAAGATGCTGGCGACGAAGATTGTGATGCCGATGACCTCCTCCAGGCCAATGTTCCAGGATGTGGAGACGAAGTCGTTGCGGATTTCGGAGCGAAGCTCGCACTGGCGCCCACCGAAGCCCAAAGAGCAGTTACAGCTGAATGAGCCGTACGTGTTCTGGCACTGGCCTCCGTTGGCACACGGGTTCTTCAGACACTCGTCCACGTCACTCAGACACCTAGACATCGAATATACAAATCATTTTCATTTGATTCAGTTCCTGAAGAGTTATTCCAGAAACGTCAGGGTTCAGATTAATCATCTAGTACAGGACGTGTGCTGACTGATAGAAAGAGCTGTGCTATTTAGGTGACTATTGTGCCCCCCCCCACACACTCTTAAGCTCACAGTGGTGGAGGTGTTTGTTACTTTTAGGCTTTAATCCTGACATACCTGTCACCTTGAAAACCAGGCTCACACTCGCACACTGGACCATCCAGGCTGTCAATGCAGCGCCCACTGTTCTTACAGGGGTTCTCAGTGCAGTACGGACCCAGCTGACACCTAAAACACACACACACACACATACCAAGAACTGTCAGCATCTATGACTAGTCACTGATCCAAGCTCCGCCCACAAATGTGTAAAAATCATATCTGCTGCAGCCAGCCGAGTACACCAGCGGAATATATCTTGTTTTATGTATAATTACCCATTAAGCCTACAGCAGTTTAGCTCCACCCATATCTATGCTTTGAGAATGAGGCACAATACAGGACAGCCAATCAGAGCAGAGCACATGACTTTATAGTTGGTGTGTAGAGGACTGTATTAGAGTCCACTGACTCATTAAATAAGGGCTGGGTTTATATACAACTGACTGCTGATTGTGTGTGTGTGTGTGTGTGTGTGTGTGTGTGTGTGTGTGTGTACCGTTGTCCAGAGTACTGTCCCCGGCACTGGCAGTAGAAGTTGTCTCCACTGGTTATGCAGGTTCCTCCGTACAGACAGGGGTTAGAGGAGCAGGGGCTCACACTGACCTCACAGTGAGTCCCCATATACAGAGACGTGCACTTACAGAAGTAACCTACAACAATAATATCAACAACAACATCTCTTATATAATAATAATAATAATAATAATAATAATAATAAATAAAAAATAATTACATCATAAAAATTTAAGTCTAGAAATTTCAATAAATAATATAATATATAAATTAGTAATATATAACCTATAATAATAATAATTATTACATATCTATTCAAATAATATCTATTATTATAAAATCAGAACTTAACTCTAGAACTTGCAATATAATATAATACAATATAATATAACATAACATAATATAACATAATATAATATAACATAACATAATATAATATAACATAATATAACATAATATAATATAATATAACATAACATAACATAATATAACATAACATAATATAATATAATATAACATAATATAACATAATATAACATAATATAATATAATATAATATAACATAACAATATAACATAACATAATATAATATAATATAACATAATATAACATAATATAATATAATATAATATAATATAACATAACATAACATAATATAACATAACATAATATAATATAATATAATATAATATAACATAACATAATATAATATAAAATAATATAATATAATATAACATAACATAATATAATATAATATAACATAACATAACATAATATAACATAACATAATATAATATAATATAACATAACATAATATAATATAATATAATATAAAATAATATAATATAATATAACATAATATAATATAATATAATACAAAATTGTCAGTAAATAAATAGTAAACATTTAAATGTATTTACATTCAGAACATCAATAAATACATGGAGTTTAACCATGGGTGGGGGTGGGGGGGGCGCTAACTTTTGCACAACAGACCCCCAAGTCCTCCACTGAAGACATCATTCAGATCTAAATTAATCTACTGTAAATATAATATAAATAATAATATTATAATATAAATAATAAATATTTGTGTTGTCCACACAGTGGAGAAGGCCGCCCACCTCCGTTGGTCACTTCGGTGCAGGTGCCTCCGTTGCTGCAGGGGTTGCTGGTGCAGGTGGGGGCCGGTGGCGTGAGGCTGCAGCCTGTGGAGGCCTCCACCAGCTCCTCCAGCGTGGTGTGAGGTGCGTGGGGCTGCGCACTCAGAGGGAGCTCCCGGCCATTCAGCACGATGGCCTCCAGGCAGCCTCGCAGGCCACCGGTCACCGGCAGGCTCCGCCCCATCCTCCCACCAGAGATCACAGAGCGAGTGCCGCGGCCCCCAAAGAACACGCTGGAGTCCAGGTTGAGGGTGCGCAGGTTTCCAAGGGCCTTCCCAGAGGCGGCGTGGACGCCATCCAGCACCAGCCGGGCGTAATTACCATCCACCTCCAGTGAGACCGAGTGCCACTCTCCATCACTGACCAGCGGACTGTGCACAGACACCACGCCTGGGCCGCTGCCGCAGTCAAACTTAAACTGAAGACGACCATTCACAATCTGTGACACACACAGGTCAAAGGTCAGCACGAGTGAACTGTACCCAACTTATAACAACAGAATAAATAAACTGTCAAAATAGCATCCCGAACACTCCCAACATAGCACCAAAACACTCATTCATTTAGTGATGTCACAACACACATTTACATATAGTGGCACAATGTATAACAGCAGCCCAATCACAGCTGAGCTCATTTACATATATCAGTCTTAAATATATTAATTTTTAATATTGAAAAATATTACAGAATAAATCACTAGAAAAACTGCACACATGCTCGTTTTTATACTGAAAACCTACTGAGTGTGTGTGTGTGTGTGTGTGTGTGTGTCTGGCTGTGTGTGTGGTGTTTTTAGTCAAAAATAGCTACATGTTGTAATGTGGTATAATAACAGATAACATCTCTCTCTCTCTGTCTCTCTCTCTCTCTCTCTCTCTCTCTCTCTCTCACTGGTGAGAAAGCTCTGTCTCAGCCACTCCCATCACCAAAATAACCTTTTCTCACAGACAGGATGGACAGAGTGTGGGAGAAAGAAAGTAATGCAGAGAAAAAGAGATTTTCCCAGCTTATAGTAAGTTTTGGAAAGTTGTGTGTGTGTGTGTTTTGTGTGTGTGTGTGTGTGTGTGTGTTTTGTGTGTGTGTGTGTGTGTGTAGCTCACCTCCAGGATGCTGTAATCTGTGCCTTTAGCGTACATGATGGTGGCGTGATCAGAGAAGGTGCGCAGCCTCAGAGACAGATTCATCTCTTCTTTATTTTCATTCTCCATCAGCCTGTAACGGGCATAACCGTTTCCACTGAACGTCAGGGCCTGGCCTTCTGAGAGAGAGAGACAGAGAGA
>BRDA01000779.1:0-11555 GCA_036984385.1 Crenuchus spilurus
ACTTATAGTAACAGATATTTTGAGCATGTAACTGTGGTGTTAAAATCATAAAATCATTACAGTTTTTCATTTACATTTACAATACTTAAAACTTACATTTACAATTCCTGTTTTACGTTTATGCTTAAGCTGAACCTGTTTTGACGCCATACACTTCAACCATATTGTTAAAAGGATCAAATCAGAAACCCTTCAATCCCAGTCCTGCTTCTCTAAACTTCAGGCCTCATAACACAAAATGTAATGTTACCTGTCACTTAAGCTCCCAAATATAGCTGCTCCAAGCATCACTCCAATGAAAAAGATGGTCACCACAGCTTTATTCATCCCTCTCTTCTCACACACCAGGTTCCACTGAGAGAAAGAGAAAAATCAGTCTCATTTATTTAATTATGTTCCTTTAAATTGAGATGTAATTACATGCATGTAATACATACAAGTGCTTTAGCCCCAGTGATTGCTGCAACTAAGATGTATTTGAATGATCATCAATCTAATTCAAAGAACAATAATAAAAATACAGTAGATCAAATTGTTAGAAGTCGTGAAGCCACTTCACACAAGTTTTTGTTCACTTTTATAGTTCACTGTCTGAAAGCAAACTGACTAAGTGAAATTTTTTGGCAAATATGACTTCTAGGATGGACTACTTTAATTCTATTCATAATTGAGAGGTATTCAAATATATCACAGTTGTCTCATTCAGAGGCCAAGCACCTGTTGTGTTAAAAATCCACCGATGTTCACATGCAGGACATGATCCAGGATAGCTTTAGGACAGCCTTCGTAGAAAGACTGATGATAAACCTACAGAGTTGTTGCCCAGTATCCTTGTAAAGCCTCAACGGTCAAATGATTGCCAGAAATGTTGAATTCTTTAAAACTGGTTTGTTTATTTGACCTTTTGAAAAATTCTGAAAAAAACGGTTTAGCATCATATTTGATACATCCAGAATGTTTTAACTTCTTAATCAATTTCACCCCTTACAGAGTTTTCTTTCAAATGTTTCTCGAGTCATTTCAGACTTTGAAATGGGGTGCATATCCTCTGGTGAATGGATAATCCCATTTTATATATGTTTTCTTATTTATTTAGAGGTTTATATAGACACACACCAAGATATGTACCAAATCTAATCAACTATCAGAACATAAATTACTTGCTGTATGTGAACACCGGCAAAGTCTCAATGTCTACAATGTTACCTGTGAGGAGAGTGTACTAATGAAGGTGCTGTTGTCGAATTCCCAACCATTGGGGCACTGAATGAGCGAAACATTGTTGAAGTCAGATTCATTATCCAGAAGCTGAAACTGAGGTTCAGCAAACATGTGACAAGAAGCCAAAGTCCCATCTTCCTGTTGTGGAATACTGACAGCGAGTTTCTGCTCCTGAGTCAAATTTCCAAAAACGCCCACAGTGTCCAGAAAGCTGATGTCGCAGTGGTGGGACGGGATGGCAGTGATGTAGTTGTTCAGCAGGAAGTGACACGGGAGGGTGAATCGGCCAATAAAGCTGAGCAAGACGACCAGCTTTTGGAACCTTCCAAAGCCGTCAATTTCTTCTAAGAGATCCTCAAACTTCATATTAAAACTCCCGAAACTTTGTGTCCTGTGGCTCGTTCTCTCTCTTCTGAGTTGTCTCAAATCATGAGCTGGCCTTTCAATGTAGACACTCTTATCATCTAAACCCATCCTCCTTTCCCTCCCTCTCTTTCTCTTCTTAAACTCAATCTCACACAAATGTTAGAAATTCTAATTTCTTATATTCCAAAGGTCAGATCAAGTCTCGAAATGACTTGTCAGAAATGTTAAACTGTTGTAAATCTTTGACTGTTAAAACCAATGCAAAAGTATTTCATGACTATTGCACAACTGATCCAGACAAGAAAAAGAGCACTTTACAATGCTAAACAAATCAATGTTTATTTTGGAGATTTTACACAGAGAACACTTCAGTACGTGTTCCATCACGTTTTACATTAAATCCACTTCAAACCACTATTTCTGTTAGTATGAATTAATGTGTTAAATTGTTATGAAATTGTGTAAAGTTAGAAAATGTATATTTCCCAATATTTATTACGTGACTCCAAATTGTGTGACTGATTCATGACTGTAGTCCTTTTACATCTGACCCTAAGGGAAGAATTTCTTGATGCATTTCTTGCAAATATTCTTCAGTGCACACTGACCGTTTCCTAAAAAGAAAAACATTCAAACATGAGATTTGGAATTCTGATTATAGTCCTTCAATTAAGCCCATTTATAGTCCAGGTGACAAAAAATTATGTAAAAGAGCCACTCTGATTAGATAAAAAACTCAAATTCTACGTTGTGGAGTGTTGCTGTGATAACTGTGTTTAGCTGACATTATAGAAAGATGGGCAGATATGAGGACAGACTGGCTGAGCTGTGAGAAAATATTCACATTTATATGATATAAAGGATTACAGGGATGAGCAGAAATTATTTGTTGATTCCAGAGTGTTGATGGTGAAACAGAAAGGGATGGTATGACATAATTAACAAAAGCTAAGTAAGCACACTTGCGCTGTGTCAAAGTATACATGACAAATTGGAATTTGTCTTCATCCATTCCCATCACTTGGAATCACAGTCAACTTCAAAATTCCTGGAATTGAACAGCCCTACAAATTTCTCTGGACATGCATTCATTCATTAAAATCTGACTGATCAAATTCAAATACGAGCTCACAGACAGTTCATTTGAGTGTTCAATTCCAAAGACACTGACGTTGACTCAGATTCCAAGTGACTTTGATTCCCACATCTGGAAATAAGAAAAAATTTGCCTAGAATTGGCTCCAAAGTTTCTAGAATTCAATATACCTACAAATTGGACCTCTGGACATGCATCTTAATTTGACCACTCAGACTGAAATTCACCTATAACTACAGCCAGATTTTAGTTTCAAACCTGATTTATCTAATGATTGTGTCAGAAGTTCTTCATTAGTTAAACGATGTGTGTAAGACTTGGGTTGGAAGTGAAACCTACAGTAGATGTCCAGAAAGAGGACTGAGGCTGATGGTCACTGCCCTAAGTGGTTTAACATGATATATTGGCACCAGGCTCTGGTGAACATTCATGTTGTACCATAAACACAGGCTGTTGAAGTTGCTTACAAATGTGCAGTTTTACAGTAGCTTAAAATCTGTTAAAGCACAACCTCATTATTTAAACGAGGACCCTAATGATGAACTACAAAGTGATGACACAACCTCAGAGATCTGTTTAATCAGTATGGCAATGATTTGTGAGTGATGGTGCAACTGACTTTAAAAGTGTTTATTTGTTAACAAAAATAATTCTTAATCTATGTATTCACCTTGTTTGCTCAACATCCTCTACAGTTTCAGGAAGTCGAATGTTGTGGGTCTCAGGGAGGAGTAGCGCTAGGAGGCCTGCTATAATGGCTACAGAGCAGAACAGGACCTGCGGCAGAGAAGTCCATGTCTCTTCTAGGAGGCTTACCAGCGGTGCCACAGACACACCGACACGGGCCACAAAAGAGCAAAAACCCAACCCGTTCTGCCTGTAATCACACATATACATATACAGTGACTGTTATGGCCCTTAGGGTCGCTGCTTGTGTCTGGGGTTACTTTGTACTCTCTCTTACTCTTTCTTTTCTCTCTTTACTTCATTGTAGGTCTAAAGCTTGGAAGATTTTGATTGGTTGCTATTGGTTGCAACACTATTGACACTGAGAAGTTTGTGTTCGGGGAGCCCACCTGCTGGGGACGTTTGCAGCTGGATATGTGATGGAGTCGTATGCCTGGCTGCACTCTCTCTGGAGAGTGCAGAAGAGGACGTTATTCGGAAAACGGACTGGGGTACTCTGCAGATTGGAATAGGAATGCCCTGGTATCGGAAATTAAAGAGGTCAGGCCAGCTGTCCGAGCCCCAGAAGCTGCTGAGGATTATACGATGGGCAGAGGTGATGGCTCTCAGATTGTATAAACTCTGGTTTGGATAACAGCTTGGAGGAAAAGTCTCAGCTCTGCAAAGGTTTGGATTCTTGAGGGACTAATGAATGACTTTAAAGTAACCACCGTAAATTTTGGGGTTATTTGCAGAAAATTTGTGTCGGATCTCCCTTTTCGGCTCCCTACCTCGGCAGCTATTTTGACTGCTGCCATATCTCCCCAAGGACGTTGCTATGAGCCTTTATCTTCCCCAGTGTTCCTGAAGATAAGGGCTGTTTTGTCTGGGCGCCATGTAGTACAAGGCACTCAGCTTTTCAGCCCCCCCACTGCCCCAACCTCACCAAACACATTTTTGCCTCACCTTTGCACATGCTTCATTCCCATGCAAGAGCACACGGATCTGTGGAAGCGCTGTAATGGCTGCTGTGCCGAATTGCCCCAGATGGCCGATGCTGGAGCTGGACTTTCTCTATCTCCTTACCCACCCACCCCATCCTCCCTCCCAATGACTTGGCTATGTCTGTGTGTATTTGTGCTTTTGCAAAAAAGGTGTTTTTTTCACTTCTCAAACTTCCCCAATTACAATGTTTTTTATCTCCTATCTTTCCCAATGTTAATGCTGTTATTTTCAATCTTACGCAATTTCATTGTACTTGTTGCAATGACAATAAACCATACCTTATACCTTATACCTTACCTTATAGGGGCTGCTCCAGCTATAAAATGACCTTGGGGTCAATATGGAGATGCTGGATGTGCCATCAGCTTACCTGTCAACCAGACCAAACCAAACTCCACTGTGATGCTTTTGACTGATATGTAGAATGTAAATTGCTATGGATCTAGTAAGTAGGGCATGAGGGTCATTTTATTATTTTACCTTTGTTTGTTTGATTAGGGAGTCAGGCTCAGGTTTGTATTTTGTTTTGCTTTACTTTCAGGCTTAACTAGTGGACATTTCCATTAGCTGTTGTGCTTGGGGATTAGGAGGTTAGGTTAGACTTCAAATGCCAGAGAAAATGCAAAGAGAAAAGGCAGCAAAAAATTGAAGGGAAAAAAACACAACTGTAACTGACATTCAAACCAGTGAAAAGTGTGGCATGCTGATACACTTCCCATTGCAGCACAACTAAGGCTTTGGGAGTTGGAATACCCAACAATATAAGCTAGAGTGAGGAAGTGAGGTTTGCTGTGCAAGGTGAACAGGGTGAATATCACCACTAAAAAAAACTTCAATATGCCAGGAATTAAGGGATGGCCATACTAAATATGCCCAAACCAAACTCTTGGAAAGACTTACAGGTTGCCGGCAGAGTCTGACCTGCACAAGCAAAGTCAATGGCTCTTCATCAAGCAGATACAGTGGAGGGAAAAAAGTATTTGGTCAGCCACTGATTATGCAAGTTCTCCTACTTAGAAAGACGAGAGAGGTCTGTAATTTTCATCATAGGTTCACTTCAACTATGAGAGACAAATGAGGAAAAAAAAATCCAGGAAATCACTCTGTAATAGTTAGGATTTTGAAAGAATTTATTGTCTAAATGAAATAACAGCACTAACAAATCAGGAAAAAAGAGTCTGTCTCCAGTGGTGGAAAGCTACAAACAATGCACTGACCCTTTCCAGAAATAAGCTAATCACACCTGCAAATCCTATCTAGCTGATGACACCAATTCATCCTTAGTAGCAGAAAGCTGTGCAACTGCAGGATTCCCACCCTCTGACAAACCAAAAGAAATAAAAGCAGTATCCTGCCATCTTGAGTTTTGGTCTGGTTGTTTGTGTTTGATTTTTTTATGTACAGCCTCTTGCTAGACTGCTGAGGTCATAACGATGTGACTACTTCACATTTAATCAGCAGTTTCCCAGAGTGAGACATGCCAACTGATGAAAATGACCTGTGTTGTCTGTCCTGCATGATTTAAAGTCCTGCAGTTGGTTTTAGTCTAAATGCTGTTTACAGTGTTCTATACAGTTTCACTGCATTTGTGCTAACGTAGGTGTCTCAATGCCTCCCATACCCACCCCTATAGATACCATCTATGTTTTTTCAGTATCTATAACCAATCAATAATAAACCAAAACCATACAAATGGTTTTAATAGCACTGATAATAGTCAGCACCAGACTATTTTGGTCAACACTACACATGAACTGCTGACCACACATGACTTAGCAGTATCCCCTCATAATTTATAAGCCAATTATTACTAAAAAAACAGCACTGAAAGCCAAAGAATTCAATACTATTTAACAATGCCTTGCTAAATATTGCCAGCCATGTAGAAGTAAAGCTTGAGTAAGTGATGGGTAGCTCACCGTAAGACTGTAGGGTAAAGTTCAGTGGTGTAAAGAAACACAGATGTGAAGGAAGCCTCAGAAAAGCCTTTCCCCATCACTGCTACCACAGTGCGAGGAATCCAGTTATCTGTAGGAGACAAAAATTTGATATTGACTCAAAACTGACATTTGAATTTTGAGTTTAAAAGCTGAGAAAAATGAATGATTACACTGAATAATATACACTGATTTACTAAAATGTATACTTATGATGGCAAAAATTAAAAAATTAAAGTGACCCCTTATACACGATGCATTGAAAAAATACTTCACTTAGTCATTGGGGTTACAAACAGGGCCCATCTAATCCATTCATATTCTCTAACATCTCTAAACACCCACTACCTCACAAACAGTGAGCTTTGATGTCCCAGACCCACCTCCCTAAAAGCTCACTTCATAAATCTGTCAGTTACAGAACCTCTGAACTATAAATCCACATCAGCCTGTATATAGTCCCACTGGCACAGTTAATGCATGCTCAGTGCCAATAGCCTCATGTGAACTTTATGCACTACAACAACAACACTACACCAGAGGCATGTGCTAAAAACTCCATATAGTTGCCCACTAGTGATTTTCTTTCAAAAGACAATTTTGTGCATGTGGCCCCAGTTTTTCTCTAATGGTATAAAAAATAAAGTAGAAAAATGTATATAAGGTTTTTGATGAAGATTGGTTATCAGATAATTAAAACTTTGGGTCTACATGAATCAATGAGGAATCAGATTCCAGTTTTACAGCCGATCAGTAAACTCACAGAAGTAGAAGCACATGACATAAATGTAAACTTCCTTCTGCATATTTTTGAAAACAAAGACCCATTTTACTGACAAATATTGTTTATGAATGGTTTTGAATAGTCTGTTATGATTAAGATTCACCTTTTTGCTGATGTGATTGCACACAACGGAATTTGATCTCCGCATTTAACCCATCCGTGCAGTGAAACACACACTAGTGAACACACTAGGCTGTGAGAATTTGTGAACAAAGTGGTGGGCAGCCCTATCTATGGTGCCCAGGGAGCAGTTGGGGGTTAGGTGCCTTGCTCAAGGGCACTTCAGTCATGACCTGTCTGGTGATCAAACCAGCAACCTTCCTGTCTCAAGACCAGATCCCTAAAAACCAGACCACGGCTGCCCTTCTCACAGCTTTCTCTATTTCATCCCAGTGATGGGTGTTGAGATATTTTTCAATGAACATTTGCTAATTTCTTTATTTAGAAACTTTATCTGTGAGTTTCTTCAAATGTTTCAGTTTTCTATCATCTCCATCCATTTTCACACCCGCTTAATCCTTATCAGGGTTGAGGTTAGTCCCCTACCCCCTCACTGGGCGCAGGGCAGGGCATTACACAATACAACTAAGCCCAGGACAGGGCGCCAGTCCATCGCTGGGTGCACACATACACACACACACATATGGACTGATGTACGGTCAATTTAGAGTACCCAATCCACCTGACCTTCATGTTTTTGTACTGTGGGAGGAAACCGGAGTCCTCGGAGGAAACCCACACAGACTCGGAGAGAACATCAAAACTTCACTCAGATGGGGACTTGAACCCAATACCTCAGCGCTGAGAGGTGAACGTGCTAAGCACTAAGCCACCGTGCCACCCTTTCTACCATCTCAAATTCTTAAGTTCCTTTCTTTTCAACCATTTTTTCAGCATCACTCCTAAAGTCTTTTCTTGCCATCTTGCAGGTGTTGCTTTAAACTCTGCATGATGTCAGCGGGACAGTGCTCTGTTTTCACACATGATCAGACAGAGAACAACAATTCAAATCAGAATAATGGTACACAAGCACTGAGTTATCATGTTGCCGAGTTAAAATCCAGCTCTATTTATCTACGCCTTAATCGTATCTAAGAAATCAGAGTAGGCTGTTTACTTGACCACTTGCATATTCAGATAACTACAGAAATCAGTTTATGATTGGATTATTAAGTACATATAAATACATTCATTTATTAAGTTAGACATGCCAACTGACAATATTCTTACCTTTAGGGATTAGGATGGTGATGGCGAGACACACCCCTGTCATAATCAATGTGCCCACCTGACTGTATCTACGGCCAACCTTACACAGACTCAGATAGATCAGCAGCTTTGCTGGCAACTCAATGGCACCGTAGATGAACTGGGTCAGGAAAAGGTTTAGACCAAATCCTGCAACGTTTAAACTGATTCCATAGTATGTGAATGCAACACCAAACCTGCATAAATGACAAAATGTTGCTTCAGACTTATTTTTAAATATATTTAAAAGTTTAGAAATCCTAAAATAATTCTCAGTTATACTACTTATTAGGAACAATAGCTCATATTTATCAACAATCAAGTCTTATTTATTTCTGCTTAATGTTATAAGGCATGAACTGATCAGCATTCTTGAGATTAAATATGAGACAGTGTTTGGGCTAAAAAGCTTCAATATATGTCAGATTACGCATTTTTTCTTCAAAAGCTCTTTACATACCAGGTGATGCCAGTGACCGCAGCCAATCTCCTCAACATAGGAGTTCTCACTAAATCCAGGTACGTGTACTTTCTGTCCTCCTCTGTGGTGATAACAGTGTAGAGGGTCTAAAAGGTCAAAATGCCAAAAGTTATAAGCCAAGGATAAGTATATAAAAGAATAAAGCTCAAAGTACAATTATTTGCATTAGAAAGTAGATAAAAATATTATTCAGTTATTAATCTCCAAGCTTACCAATTCTATGTAGGAGGAAGGATTGATGAATGTAATGTGGAAACCAAATTTCACAAGTTCACCCAGAAACCTTAAGCTGTATGCTGTTAGCAAGTTGCCATGTCACGCTAAGCTAGGGTGACCAGACGTCCTCTTTTTCCCAGACATGTCCTATTTTTGAGACCTAAAAAACTGTCCGGGGGGAATTTCAAAGTTGTCCGGAATTTTGTTCGACTGCCTCAAACTTAATATTGTGGCAACCCAGACGGCTCGCGAATAACTCCTCGAGAAGCCATTTTTATTGGTCAATCTCCAGCAATACAACACAGCAGAGAGAATCAGACTAACTTTCACGCTCTCACTCACACAGTTATTCATCTGATCTACCCCCCACACCAACGATGACTATCCTAAACTACACAAGCACTCACACATGCACACATTTATTCACACAACACAGAACACCTAAAGCTTTTACCCCTACATGAACCCACAGAACAGTTACACTAACCCTCCCAAACCACCCCAAAGACCCCTGGTAATATGCAAAACGGCAGACTGTCGCCTACGGAAATGCGACGCCCCCTAGCACGCCACAATACATACAGTGCATTGTGATTAGAGCCATTCCGTTCCATTCCACTCCATTCCAGGTTTCTCTGTAACGCAAACTAGTCACGCCCTTCTCCTGAAATATATCTACAGCAATGCTGAAACTAAAGTGTACGTTTGCGGAGGAGTTAAAGAAAAAATTCCTGTGCTTTCGCCAGGGTCGTGATCCGTATGATGCTTGATGTGTAAGGCAGGCACTTATGTGTCTGTGGCAAATAAAGGTGCCAACGACCTGCAGGTGCACGTCAATTCAACAAAGCACGCGAAAGCAGCCAGAGCAAGGGGGCAAGAGCTCTTCGGCTAAAGTCACAGATTTTCTTTGTGACAAAGAAATTATTCTTTTTTTTACTTATTCTATCACTATTACACTCAAAACCCGTCAGTGTATGTTTTTATTAGTGTACTATGTTGTTTTGTGCTGTTAAATAAATGCAATTATTACACAGACACCATGTCATTTGTGTCATATCATACACCGATTACCCCCCCTCCAAAAAAAAAAAAAAAAAAGGTGTCCTCCTTTTCAGAAACCCAAATCTGGTCACCCTATGCTAAGCTTAGCTCAAACTGTCTGCAACTGGCTTACTGGCTCCGTCCTGTCATCCCATAGGCAATAAAAACAACTTTCAAGCCAAACCCGTTTTGGGCTGCTCAGTGCTCAACCTAAATAGCAATGTGTTCAATTTGCTCCTGTTTTCTGTCATTTTTTTGTAATTGCTAAATTATATTAGCCAGTCAATGGGATTCCTATTAGCATTAATCTAGCAAGTGTACTTCTTCCTGTGGTGCCAATCTCATACTGACCTGTGATGTTCAAACTCTGATGTGTATCCATAACCCCTTCTAACTACAAGGAAAGTTATATAGTTTTCATATTGTTTGAAATATTAACTACATTTTTTTTTCTGAATTACGTGTGTATTACTTCTTTATATCCAGTATATTTATTCCGTCTTCACTATTATATAATTACACAAATTCTGTCATGGCACAGATCATTTAAATAGGCTTTACATCATTATCTCAAATGGACTAGTACTGCTTTTATTGTAAACTTTTTAAGCTTTATCAAATATTATCAACTTCTCAACTTGAATTCTCAGTGCTCAGTCTAAAGGCAGTTTACCTGGGGCGTGATGTCTTTGAGGCTTTTCTCTTTGTGATTGGCTGAGCCACATTTAGTGAGATAATGATGGGCCTCCTCCAGTCTTCCACAGGCTATCAGCCATCGTGCTGACTCGGGTATCCACCTTAAGGAAAAATCAGTGAAATGATTTCAGTATGCAGTGTAATATAAATAGAGTTACATTTGAAACTAAAGCACACTATTGCAAGTCATCTAATTTTTGCTGAAAACATATGACTATAAAATTTAACTGTAAATGAAATACAGCAGACATGCCAGCATTTTACTGCTATTTTATGGTGCATCTACTACTTTTTATTGTAGCAATAGTTTACTGTATATTGAATTACAGTATATGACAGTAGAATGACAGTGTTTTGGTGGTAATTTTAGATTAGATTAGATTAGATTCAACTTTATTGTCATTGCACATGTCACAAGTACAAAGGAACAAAATGCAGATAGCATCTAACCAGAAGTGCATTAGTAGTTAATTAAATACCTATGGTACAGTATATACAGATTCAAAAATAAGCTACGACTATGAATGAAAGATTATGTTTTAAGTGGATCCAGGTATGTACAGATTATAACACTATGGCTCTAATATACAGATAAGACAATGATACAGATGGTATGTTATAGTTCAGGTATGTACAGATTATAATATTTATAAATAAACTATAGCAATAGTACAGTATGAAATAAATATATGTATAATTGTTGCAATATACAGGGGTTAGACAATGAAAGTGAAACAGCTGTCATGTTAGTGTGGGAGGTTTCATGGCTAAATTGGACCAGTCTGGTGGCCAATCTTC
>BRDA01000787.1:22381-36299 GCA_036984385.1 Crenuchus spilurus
GGGTACATAGTAAAAGTAAGGTGAAGTGTTAATACACCACGAAATACAACCAAATAGTGAATTTTATAGTTACTTTATGTAAATTTAAACACCAACATTCGACTGTTTTACACTTCTAAACACTATATACACTACATACTGTATAAACACTGTATACACTACATACTGTATAAACACTATATACACTACACACACTAAACACTATACACATAGGGTGACCAGATTCCAATTCACCGGATGTGGGACAAAGACTATGTTTGTGTGGGACAATGTGGGACACCAATGCATCAACGTAGTCTAAACTAACTTGGCACATAACAGACTGTAAATAAAAATGTGTGTGTGCGTGTATATACAGTCATGCTCAAAAGTTTACACACCCCTTGAACTTTTTTCACATTTTGTCAGCTTACAACCACAAATTTAAATGTATTTCATTGATATTTTAAGTGATAAACCAACATAAAGCACCACATAATTGTGAAGTGGAATGAAAATGATACATGGGCTTCAAAATTGTAATGAAATAAAAATCTTAAAAGTGTGTAGCCCCCTGTACTCTGATACCCTTAAACAAAATCCAGTGCAAACAATTACCTTCAGAAGTCACTTAATTAGTTAATAGAGTCCAGCTGTGTGTAATTTAGTCTCAGTATAAATACACCTGTTCTGTGAAGGTCTCAGTGGTTTGTTAGAGAACACTAGTGAATTAAACTGCAAACCTACCAATACATAGTAGATAAGAGGGGAGTGTAATTTCGGCAAGTGTAATAGCATTGCCAAAATCATATTCCCCCCAACAAAATCCTCTATGAAGAAGCTACAATAAAATGCTTTTGAGGGTAACATCTACACACCTAGACATTTGACATATGTGGGGTTTACACCCCACTTACACATAATCCTGTGTGGAGCCTGTTAGAACAGCACAGAAAAACAGGACACAGGACAAGCAAAAAATGTTGTTTTGAACATGTTGACAGTACCACGTCAAAAACCTGCAAGAAGCTTATTTTTCATTTAATTACACAAAAATATGCACCTTTAACTCTGCTGATTTTATAAAAGTAGGGATTTGAGCATTTAATCTATAGACTAAGATATTTGACCAATCAAAGCTTAAACATTGTTTAATTGTTTAAACATTGTTGTTTTTGCAGTGCAGGTGTCTCTGCTCATGTTGTTATAATATAATGTGTGTAACACAACTCTGTAAGCACACCTGATGTGTTTATAACTCAGCTCTGAGTCAGATAACATTAAGATGTACAGTGTATTAAGTGTACAGTGTCATTATTTCTTTTGAAAAGATATGAATCACTGAATTTAGACCAAAAACACGAGATGATGTTAGGAGCTGCAGCAGAATCTCAGTTGTGTCTTTTGTTTTAACAACGTTCTAATAATATGAATTTATTAGGACTTCCGTTTGTTAACTATAACACAACTAGTGCTTTATGAGATGTTCTGTTGTTTTCTGTGAAAGAAATTATAACAATATTAGTCATTTAAATACAGAAACAACAGAAACACAGAGTGCGATTCGTTTGTACCGCTGTGTGATGCGCGTGCACGCGACGGGGAGTCAGAATTCGGTACAACACCGGTGCTGTTCTGACCTGATTAGTTTGTGTTAGTGGGCGCCCTAACCTGCATCCACGGTTAAAATGATCAAACAGCCCGTCCCGTCCCCTGATGACAGCCCTAACTGCTTTCGCCACACAGCCGTTTAAGAAATGCCTGATTATAAAACATATTTGACTATCAGTAACAATGCGGGACAACGTCTCAATTTGCGGGACGGGTGAAAAGTATTGAAAATGCGTGACTGTCCCGCGCAAAGCGGGACATCTGGTCACCCTATATACACAACATACACTATATACTGTATAAACACTATATACACTACACACACTAAACACTATACACAACATACACTATATACTGTATAAACACTATATATACTACATACTGTAAAAACACTGTATACACTACATACACTACATACTGTATAAACACTATATATACTACATACTGTATAAACACTATATATACTACATACTGTATAAACACAATATGCACTACATACAATATATACACTGCATACTCTACATACACTACATACTGTATAAACACTATATATACTACATACTGTTTAAACACTGTATACACTACATACTGTATAAACACTATATACACTACACACACTAAACACTATACTCTACATACACTACATACTGTATAAACACTATATATACTACATACTGTATAAACACTGTATACACTACATACTGTATAAACACTATATACACTACACACACTAAACACTATACACAACATACACTATATACTGTATAAAGACTATATATACTACATACTGTATAAACACTGTATACACTACATACTGTATAAACACTATACACACTAATTAGACTACACACTATACACACTAATTAGACTACACACTATACACAACACACACCATATACAATATATACACTACACACTCTATATGCCCGACACACATTATATACAATATATACCCTATTAGAGGTGTGAACCTTCACTGATGTCATGATTCGATTCGATTAAGATTATCATGTCAATTTATTGGATATTGCGATGCATCCCGATATGGGACATGAATTTTCTGTGTTATTTCATTTGATTGGCAGGTTTTGCACACCGCATGTGTAGAGCTGGGCAATATGGGCAAAAATTTTATCACAATAAATTATTCTATATTGATCAATCTCGAAAATGATCACAATAGTAAATTTTCTAACACTGTCATAGTTTTGAAATTACATTTTGAAACATATTTTTAAAAACATCAGACTAAATACATGAAATGTTACTATTTAAAATATTAAAATGTTTATTGCCAGAACAAAATATACAGGAACACAGAATGCAAATAACTCAAATACACAGTTAAAGATTTCACTGGTACTAAACTTAGTAAATTTGCATTTTGATTCCCCTGCCCAGAAGATGTAAAAAATGTCTAACAATTTTTTTAAATAACAAAATGTAGTACTTTGTTATGTGTCCTGCAGAGAAGTAGAAAATAACAATGTAACACAATAAATTACTAACAAGATTGAAAAAAAAACCTTCCTACTGCAAAGTTTTAAACCTTTAGAGCTGTTAATGTACTGTAATGAATATATTAACCTTTGACCTCTGGTGTATTTCCTGTTGTGAGAAACGTGAGGCGAGCAGACAGAAGCGCAGGAGAAGGAACATGAAGTGCGCAGTGACTCATACAGCTGTGCAAAGACACAGATATTGTCTCTCAGCTCGAGTTGTCATTGTTTGCTAATTTCTCTGCCCACCTCACAGCTGTTTCTGCTCTTTTGCTCGGTTTAACCCCGTTTTGGCTCTCATATGTGCTCCTTTAATGGAGCCCGCAGTTCAACCTGCAGTCTGATTGTGAGCTGCGGCGCTGGTATCACACTAACTCACTGTCAGGCTGCTTAGACCTGAAATGAAAATGAACGTTAATGATTATCGAACGTTATTGTACTTCCCATTCAGCTCATAGAATCATTGTGTCCATATTTTGGCTTTTAAAACATTTGGTGCATTTTTAATCTCAACCTCGTGACCCATCTCCACCATTTTTGCTATTACGTGTGCAGTGAATGACATCATGTTATAATTGATTATGGTCTGTGACGGCAACGATGCTGAATTGCTCACGCCCGCATCTCGATGCATCGATTATATGATTAATTTCAACACCTCTACTATATTCACTACATTCAATATAAACTCTCAACACTTTCCAACAGCTTATAATAAAACACAAAAACATGGCACATACTGTGTACAGGGATAAATAAAAGAAAGACAGACAGACAGGCGGATTGTTAGATAATAGGCCTGGGCAATAGCTCGATCAGATATCGGTGATACTTGACCAGACAATAATGATATTTCAGCGGTGATGATCTGAGTATATGTAAGTGCTGTACTGTATGTGTTGATGTGCTGTATTAAATGATCTTTAATCTTTCATTATTAGTAGATATGGCCCAGGCCTATTAGAGCTGACTGATCTGTCTTTACGTGATGTCACACTGTTCTACCTCTTGTACTGAATGTCTGTTCATAGAAGTGGATGGAGGTGATCTGATTGGCTCGTCGCCCTCTTCCTGTATGTACAGCTGGGGAAGGTCCGCCCACATGCTCTCTGTCACTGGGCTGGAAGGTTCTGATTGGTCATTGAGTATGACTGACAGGATGTCCCTGCTCTGACTGCAGACCTCTTTGTCTTTAGTTGTTTTTGAGTTGTTGTCCAGGCTGATGGACAGCGGTTCCTCCGGTGTTAACTGATGGGGTTTCACCAGCTTGTCTATGTCGTGGACATTTAAAAACATGGACAGGAGTTTGTCGTACGGATCGGAGTCCGTTATAAGTCTCACTTGGTCCTGCATTTGTTTTCTTGTTGTTCTGTCCTTGGTTTCTGTGATATAAAGCTCAGAGCTCAGTTTCTTATCTATCCTAAAAGGTTGGGTCACTTCTGCTGCTGTGAACTTATCTCTGTTGGAATGGTCTGGAAGAGTGGAGGCGGAGCTACATGTAAGAGGCACAGCTAAAGGTGTGGCTGAAAAGAAGGGCTCCAACGTAACTGGTGCATGTTTCAGTGCAGGGTTGTGATCTGGGGTCAAACCTCGTAGCGGGGGAGTGGGTGGGCCAGGTCTTGTGCACTGAAGGATGTTGGGAAGGGGTGGAGGAGTGGGTGGGGCTGGAGAGCTACAGGAAGATTGGGAAGGTGAGGAGTCACCCAGAGTGAGGGAAAGCCATTCGGTGGTGACGGCTTGGAGGTAAGGGCTGGGGGCGGAGCCAGCTCGAGGGGAGGGCTTTTAGAGAGGTAGAAGAAAAAGAGTTTGACAGTAAAATAGATAACATTTATAATCTAACAATATAGCACACCCACACACAGCTGCTCAGACATTCAGCCAGTATCCTCAATCACAACACACTCTTATTTCACAAGAAAGTTCTTATACCCAGTTCTTTTGATCAAATCTTCAGAGATTAGTTTATATACAACTTCAACAAATACAATCAGCAGAACAGGAGATATTAGTCTGTAAACAACCTCAATCAACACTATTACATCGAGGTGTGTGTGTGTAAATCTGGGACAATGTTACCTTCTGTCCCCTGTGTGTGTCTCCATGGCGACTGGGGCTCTTGGAGGGGGATCCTTTGATGACATCGACGTAGGAGACGGGGAATATCCCCTGTTTGCCAGAGCCAGGAATCCTCCCTTCAAACCAATTCTGATCCACTTTCCTCAATAAAATCACCTTCTCTCCCTGTAACACAGACAGTATACACATGATTATACAACGTCAGTACAAACAGTCCTACAAATGTTACTCTTATAACAATGTAAGTGATGTCAGTAAGGGTTAGGGTTAGTAACACTAACCCTAGTGATTTAATCGTGTAGTTTTAGTAAGGTTCTCGTTTTGTATGAAAACCTGAAACTAAATACACTTGAGTAAACTACACTAGACATTTTTTAGTTCTGCACTGCGCATGTGCGGAGGAGCTGGGCGGGAGAACTTTCCAGACCTACATCAGATGAAAACCTTCTGAACTGTAGCTATGTAAGATCTACTTTAATACCAATTATTGTTTGTTTGCTATGGCTCAGTAAGTCATTATTACATTTCCTCAGGACATATGATCTGTTAATAGTGATAACTGCTGTCTATTAAGTAGAAATACTTGAGAGTAAGTTTTACTCTTGATGTTAGCTGCTAGCTGCAATGCCACACAACCATAAAAAATAGGCATCCAAGCCTTAGCGTTAACTCTTTTAAACATTGTTCAACTAAATATATATAAGAACCTAAATGGGAGCCATAATTTAATGTGCATGTTAAGAAATGTAGAGTCTGGCTGCGTACCGAAACCTTTGTGCAAACAGGTCTATATCTGTCGTCAGTGGTGGACAAAGTACTCAACTCTAGTAATTAAGTAAAATTATTGATACTCGTGGTCAAAATGTACTCAATTACAAGTAAAAGTCACTCAGTCAAAAGTTTACTCAAGTTAAAGTACTGAAGTACTTACTTTTATATTTGTATTCAAAAGTACCTGCATTTAAAAATACTCAAGTATTCAAAAGTGCAAATGATATTTTCTAATATCAGTACTTTGTTGTATTGTTTTGAGTACTTTTACAGAACCTTGTAACTTGCTGAGACCACCTGATGATGTATTGACTGTAGAACCACTCTGCAACAAAAAAACTTCAGTATAAACATGCAGTAAAAAAGGACAACTATTTTTGTCATTTTTTATATTTACCCCCCCAATAAAATACAATGAAATAAATAAAAACAGGAGAGACTTTTCTCCTCACAAACAGTAACACCGGTAAGCTCTGCTCTCAGGCCAGTCAGAGACAGTCAGCGGCTGTAAAATGCCCAGGTCTGATCTAAATTAATACCTGAATCACCAACTTTTTCAGCAAAACAAACTCAATAAAATACATCAAAGTAAAAGGACAACAATGTTTTATTTCTCACAGTTATTTCAGTTATTTCATTACTGATTTCTGTTTGAATGAAAACAGGAGCTCAGCTCAAGTCGACGATGGCGTAATTCCAAATCCCAGGTGTGAGCGGAGACTGTGATTGGTTCTCTGTCTTGTGAGGAACAGAGCGTGTGGCCAATCACATTTCAGTAAAAAAAAACAACAACAGTGGACTACAAAGCTATGCTGAGCCAAAAGGAACGAGTAACAACAAGCTTCCTAGAAATGTGGTGGAGTCAAAAGTACAATATTTGTCTTTGAAATGTAGTGAAAGTTCACCAAAAAATAAATACTCAAGTAAAAATACTCAAAAAGTGTACTTAAGTACAGTACTCAAGTAAATGTACTCCACTACTGCCCACCACTGCCTGGCGTACAAATTTACGTCAAATCAACTGTGCCAAATTTCGGTTGAAGCCATAACACTCAGAGCAATGTACTGATAGGTACAGTCTGGTATAAAGTTAATTTCTGCTGATGTGTTGAATAAAAGCTCTAAATAAGCGTTTTTTGTAAGCACAGATATGACATTTTATGAAACACTTTATCTTGTGTGAGCACTAAATCTACGTTTTAAATCCATTTTAAAAAATATTCTTTTTTTTGCAGCTTGAACACAACTAAACCAGATGCAGTGGGCATGTAAGTTTTAACACTATGGAAGAAGAAGAGAATTTTTTTAAGGGTCCCAGCTTTACCCTCTTATTGTTATTAGGCTCTGATATAGATGGATTGCACTTGCAAAATGTTCTTGTTTTGTTCATAATGTGTCAAAGTACTTAAAATGACTGCAAAACTTTAGCCTGGTTAAGTATATTAAACATTAATGAACGTTTTAGTTTATTACACAGACTGTGACATTTGAGTCATTCAAGAATAAAGATTTCTGAAGGCTTTCTTTTAAAAATATTTATAATTGGCTTAAATGTAGAATTTATTTATTTTATTTTTGGGTAATTATGTATTTAGATTGGATTATGTATTTAGCTACCATTAGATACCATTAGAGGTGCTCCGAATGGTGTTTGTTTAAAATAAACCAAAAGTACTACTGACTAGTAATTCTTTGTTGAGCTTACTTTATTTTTCTAAGGCAATCGGTTTCCTAAATTCTATTAAGTAAACTGGACTCTTGTGAAATTATGTTAACTTGGGTAATTTAAGTTGGCAGTACTTAAAAATGCCACCTTACATCTATATATTACTTTAAGTCAGAACAACTCAAATCATTTGAGTAAATACAGCTGTGTTTTAAGTACTTAAATGATAGACATTAAGTAAACCTAACTTGAAAATAATAGTTATATTTATTTAACTATTTCAAGGCAACCGGTTTCCTAAATTCCTTTAAGATCAACTTATCAGATTTTACAGTATATAAACGTTACTTTTGTAACAATGTCAGTGATGTGTTGTAATGTGGCTTGTCGTGTGGGTGGGGGGTGAATGGTGCAGGTACAGGTCCTTGCCTTCCTCAGGGAGAGCTCTACGATGGTGTCAGCGTTAAAGTTGTATCGAGCCACAGCTTCACCCATTTCTCTAATCTGAGCTGGAGGAGGAGGACGAGCCGGCTGCTTTCTCTCTGGAGACACGACCTTCTGTGAGAGAGAGAGAGAAATACATTAGAGATGACATACATTTTCTTTTATAACGTCCTCAAATTAACATCAGTTGCAATCACTTATGAGAAGATTTCTTCATTTCAGGAGTCAGATGTGATACTGTTAATACTATACTGTTCTATATACATGATCATATTAAAGTATACTATATTATACTGTACTTATACTACACAGTGCTACATCAAAAATTTAGAATATCATGAAATATCATGGGTTCATCATTTAACATGTGCAGTGACTTATTTCAAACCTTGTTTTAATTTTAATGTTGATCAGTTTGGCTCATGAAATCTGATATATTTCTGATACATCTCATCAATTCCAAAATCCAGAATCTCAGATTATTAAAATATTTCAAACAGAAGATGATATACAATACTGAAATGTCCAACTTCTGACACGCACGTCAATTTAAACAGTCAATACTTGGGTGACGATACTTTACCATGAATTAATGAATCAATGAGGGATGGCATGAAGACTTTTTCACTATATTGGCACTGTTTGACATAGAACTATACTACATTATGCTATGCTGTATTATACCATACTATGCTATGTTACACTATACTATGCTATGCTATGTTATACTATACTATGCTATGTTATGCTATACTATGCTATGTTACACTATACTATGCTATGCTGTTATACTATACTATGCTATGTTATGCTATACTATGCTATGTTACACTATACTATGCTATGTTATACTATACTCTGCTATGTTACACTATACTATGCTATGTTACACTATACTATGCTATGTTATACTATACTATGCTATGTTACACTATACTATGCTATGTTACACTATACTATGCTATGTTATACTATGCTATGCTGTTATACTATACTATGCTGTTACACTATGCTATGCTATGTTATACTATACTATGCTATGTTACACTATACTATGCTATGTTATACTATGCTATGCTGTTATACTATACTATGCTATGTTACACTATACTATGCTATGTTATACTATACTATGCTATGTTACACTATACTATATGCTATGCTATACTATGTTATACTATACTATGCTATGTTATACTATACTATGCTATGTTACACTATACTATGCTATGTTATACTATGCTATGCTGTTATACTATACTATGCTATGTTACACTATACTATGCTATAATATGCTATGTTATACTATACTATGCTATGTTATACTATACTATGCTATGCTGTTATACTATACTATGCTATACTATGCTATGTTATACTATGCAATGCTATGTTACACTATACTATGCTATGTTACACTATGCTATGCTATACTATACTGTTATACTATACTATGCTATGCTATATTATACTATACTATGCTATGTTACACTATACTATGCTATGTTACACTATGCTATGCTATGTTATACTATACTATGCTATGTTACACTATACTATGCTGTTATACTATGCTATGTTACACTATACTATGCTGTGTTACACTATACTATGCTATACTATGTTATACTATACTATGTTATGTTATACTATACTATGTTACGCTATACTATGCTATGTTAGACTATACTATGCTATACTATGCTATGTTATATTATACTATGCTATGTTATACAATACTATGCTATGTTACACTATACTATGCTCTGTTATACTATACTATTCTATGCTGTTATACTATACTATGCTATGTTACACTATACTATGCTATAATATGCTGTTATACTATACTATGCTATGTTACACTATACTATGCTATGCTGTTATACTATACTATGCTATACTATGCTATGTTATGTTACACTATACTATGCTATGTTACACTATACTATGCTATGTTACACTATACTATGCTATGCTATGTTAACTATACTATGCTATGTTATGTTATACTCAGAGTTAAAAAAGGGAGAGCGAGCACTGGTCACGTTATCATGCCATTATCAAAACAAGAGAACTGGTTCAAAACTAAAGACAAAAACTCATTCAAGTACAGCTGCCAGAGTCGTGTGCATGTTACACCTGCACAAATAAACACAAAAGGGGCCTGGAATATCCTTCCATAGGTAAGTAAGCCTATAATATTCACTTTTTTGAGGATTAAGTCAGTTTATACAGGAAAGAAAATTCAAAAACGTATCACCAAAGTTATGTAATAAACAGTCACTTTACTGCAGGTAGACAGTCTTGACTTTATAGAAAAAAAATAAAACCACCAGCTGACATTTTTTACCCCATTTTCAGCATTTGTGTACAAAAGCTGAATAATTCTGTAATACTCAATGGATGCTTTGGATACTATAGCTAGTACTATAGTCAGAGCAGCACACGCAATTTGAATCACGCACTCAAGCCAGCCTTATATCGTCATATTTGTGCCACAGTTCTGAGCGCGTGCGGATGTTTTGAGCAGATTTTAGCACACACACATGAAGGTAATATTGTATACAAATCTCTCTCTTGCTCGCTCAAAACATCTGCTCACGCTCAGCATTGTGACGCAAACATAACGTCATAGAGCAGCGTGAACGCTATCATTAGCATGTCACCCCGACAGGAAAAACCAGGTCAAAGTCTTTTTTTAAATGAGTTATCTGTAAAGAGTGCTGTTAGAGGAAGCCTCACACACAGTTTCAGCCGATTATCTCTCAGACTTTCAGAGATACAGCGTTCAGAGTCACAGAATACTGAAAGTCAAAGTAATCAGAAACGCTTAAAGATAATCAAAGTAAGTCAAAATCTACCAGACATGAAGACTGAAAGAGGACACTGGATCTGTTTACATCAGCGGAAGACTAGGGGTGTAAAAAATAACCGATTTGAATCGGAAGTACAGTTTTGACTTAAACAATGTGAATACATTGGTACACGGACCACTGAATCGGTCTATTTGTAGCATAAACCGGCCGATGGCCCGATTAAATAGCTGTCAATCGATTTGGTGTTGCTGATGTGCGGTGCTGCTCGCTCTCTCTCTCTCTGATTAACTGTTGCGATATTCGTCACAGTCACGTCTCGTCACAGCAGAGTTGCCAGGTTCGCGGTATTCATGCCAAATTGGGCTTATTTGAAAATCCAGTCGTGGGTGAAAATTCATGGGTGGCGGGGTGCATGTTTTTGGGGTACTTTTAAAAATTACAGCGGCCGCCAAAAAAACAACAAAAAAGTGGGTGTTGCCTAGAATATTACTTCAACATGGCGGGCAAACGTGTATAAGTCGACACTAAGGAAGTTTGAATACAACAATAACAATGAAGAGAACATAAGACAGCCTGAAAAGTAGAGAGAGATAGAGAGAGAAAGAGAATTTAATTTTTTTTCAATTTTCATTCATTTCATATAGCTGACATGTCTTTACACCAGTGTGCAGAGTTTTAGGAATATCTAGTGTATAGCTGTCCACCTATCTTGTTTTAAAGATGACATGTTTTCTCATTGACATGCATGTGCCATGTTGACATTGTTCCCATTTTGGCGGCCATTTTGGATCCCCTATGACATCACAATGTCAAAAAACAGGAAAGATAGGGAGTGCTCTTTCTCCGTTTTTAACTCTATGGTTATACTATACTATGTTATGTTATACTATACTATGCTATACTACACTATACTATGTTGACTATACTATGTTATGTTATACTATACTATGCTATACTACACTATACTATGTTCACTATACTATACTATGTTATACTATACTATGTTGACTATACTATGCTATGTTATACTATGCTATGTTGACATACTATGCTATGTTATACTATACTATGCTATGCTATGTTGACTATACTACGCTATGTTATACTATACTATGCTATGTTATACTATGTAGAATGGATTTTTGGACATAGTAAGGTTATCACAGCTTGTCTGTAATATTTATTGGTTTATACACGATAAGCCTATATATGCCATCTATATGGTGAAATCTCAAAATGAAGATGGTGCATCCAACAATAAGGACAGCATTGAGATGTTTTTATACTGTTGTCAAAACAAAACATTTTGCAGCATTTGAAAAGGCTGCAGACATGAATCACTTGAGAGGATTTTAATGAGTGAATCTTAATGAATGATCTACAAGATGTTGGGTAAGATGGACTTAACAAAACACACATACACCTACCTCTACGTAAGAAATGGGGAAAATGCCGATGCGTCCTCTGTGCTCACCCTCATACCAGTTGCTGTCGATTTGTCTGATGATGTTGATTGTATCGCCCTTCTTAAAGGAGAGCTCTCTGTAAACACACAAAACAGATGTTTACCTGCAATGGGGAGGATTATTACTTCAGTTTAAGGGTGCACTTTAGGCCAGGTCCAAGACCATCTCTTCAAATAGAGCCATCTCAACTGGGAATCTTTCATTTATGAAATAACCATCAAACTGATCAATTTCAGTGGATTCAGTGTATCATTAAATCTTCAATTTCATTGCAACTTAACATGTTTCAGAAAATGACTCAATTGATCACAAAGTCTCTGATTAGAACCCAACTGAATTTGAAAGCATCTCTTCAGGAAGTGATTCACTGTATTATGTTTGTGTTTAATCATTGAAAAAGAACAGATTCAGTGAATCATGAAATCTCAGACATTTTATTTATATTTATTTTTATAATGAATATATAATGTTAATATATAATTTTAATTAATTTTAATCACATTCCCAAATCAATGCATCCAGGCATCCACAGATCAGTACACGCCAACGCAGTAATGAAACTTTTCACTAGCAATGACCAGCCACATACAAACATAAAACACACATGCCTTTAGCATAATCAGAGCCATGCAAACAAGTCTGTCACATGACCAGACCATTTAAAGCAGCCTGAGCAAAAAAAAAAGCCTCAGCGTGATGTATATGTTATATATGCAGATGCCAGACATTCACAAAAAGCTAAAATCAGCTCCACGAGAAGTTCACACAGCCTGAGACATGATGTTAGAAACATGCACCGTGAGCAGGTCAGTGGCTTTGTTAGTGGTGTGGGTACTCACTTGCTGGTTTGAGCTTTAAAATCATAAATTGCCCTGGCAGACTGTCTCTGATGGAGGAGAGAAGACAATATGAGATATGTCATCTGCTTAGAAGACACCTAGGAGAAATTCAGAAAGGCCATCAACTCAAACAAAGCGTTAGCATTGATTTTACCAGCTCCACCACTAATAAACCAGTGTTTAACATCATAAATACATCAATTCTGCATCTTTTCATTTTTTATGTACAGTACTGTGCAACAGGCAGCACTGCACCTAAAGACATTGCTAGATCATATAGACAAGTTATACTGAAGGGCATAATACATACATACATACACATTATACTTACATAGTGCCTTTCTAGACACCCAAGGACGGTTTTACAATCAACACACTTCATACACACACACATAATGGGGTATATACTGAGAAATACTGAAGGGTATAATGGGGTATAGGGGAAAATAAGTATCTGATACACTGCAGATTTAGCAAGTTTTGTGTAATTTTTATCATAGGTACACTTCAACTGTGAGAGACATTGTATGATTTTAAAATAATTAATTATGTGAAAATGGAAGAAACACAAGATGACTGTCAATCTTCCTCGGTCTCAGGCTTTATGCAAGATTTCACCTCATGGGGTAAGGATGATTCTAAGAAAGGTCAGGAATTAGCACAGAACTACACGGGAGGACCTGAAGAGAGCCATTAGTAACACACTACGCCATCATGGTTTAAATTCCTGCAGGACACGCAAGGTCCC
>BRDA01000787.1:36399-56542 GCA_036984385.1 Crenuchus spilurus
TTATTCACAATTTGTTTAGTGTCCCAACTTTTTTGGAATCCGGTTTGTACATACATACACATTATACTTATATAGCGCCTTTCTAGACACCCAAGCATGCTTTTACAATCAACACCCTTCATATACACACACATAATGGGGTATATACTGAGAAATACTGAAGGGTATAATGGGATATAGGGTATACAGTGGGGAAAATAAGTATCTGATACACTGCAGATTTAGCAAGTTTTGTGTAATTTTTATCATAGGTACACTTCAACTGTGAGAGACATTGTATGATTTTAAAATAATTAATTATGTGAAAATGGAAGAAACACAAGATGACTGTCAATCTTCCTCGGTCTCAGGCTTTATGCAAGATTTCACCTCATGGGGTAAGGATGATTCTAAGAAAGGTCAGGAATTAGCACAGAACTACACGGGAGGACCTGAAGAGAGCCATTAGTAACACACTACGCCATCATGGTTTAAATTCCTGCAGGACACGCAAGGTCCCAATGCTCACGCCAGCACATGTTCAAGCCCATTTGAAGTTCACCAATGACCATTTGGATGATCCAGAGGAGGCATGGGAGAAGGTCATGTGGTCAGATGAGCTTTTTTGTATAAACTCCACCCGCCGTGTTTGGAGAAGGAAGAAGGATGAGTCGAACATCAAAAACACCATCTCAACCTTGAAGCATGGGGGTGTAAAACAACATACTTTGGGGGTGCTTTTCTGCAAAGGGGACAGGACAACTACACCGTAATGAAGGGAGAATGGATGGAGTAATGTATCGCAAGATTTTGGCCAACAAACTCCTTCCCTCAGTAAGAGAATTGAAGATGGGTCATGGCTGGATCTTCTAGCATGACAATAACCCAAAATACACAGCCAGGGCAACTTAAGAGTGGCTCCTTAAGAAGCATTTCAAGGTCCTGGAGTGGCCTAGCCAATCTGCAGACCTGAACCCAATAAAAAAATCTATTGAGGGAGCTAAAACTCAATGTTGCCCAGTGACAGCCCTGAAAACGGAAAGATCTAGAGGAGATCTGTGTGGGCCAAAATCCCTGCTGTAGTGCAAACTTGGACAAGAACTACAGGAAATGTCTGAGCTCTGTAACGGCAAACAAAGGTTTCTGTACCAAATATTAAATTTTTCTATTGTATCAAATACTTATTTAATGCAATAAAATGTAAATTAATTATTTAAAAATCATACAAAGTGATTTTCTGGATTTTGTTTAGATGCTGTCTCTCACAGTTGAAGCGTACCTACAATAAAAATTACAGACCTCTCCACTATTTGTATGTAGGAAAACTTGCACAATCAGCACTGTATCAAATCCTTATTTTCCCCACTGTATAAATAATTATTGAGGTGTATAATGGGGTAGGGTATATACAGATAAATACTGAAAAGTTTTTATTACCTCTCGTTCTGGAGTAGGTCTTCTGCTCTGAGGTGTTAGTGAACCAGCATCAGAGCCCTGATCTGCAAATTGCACAAATACCAAGGGTCAAAGGTCATCGCCCACGTAAACAGAGGTCATGAAAATACTAATTGTTAGCATGCAGCAGGGTCGTAAAGGGGTGAAAGATGAGAAACTTGCAGAAAGGAAGAAAAAGTGGGATAAAACAGCAAAAAAAATCTAAATGTTTATTGAACACAAACATTTATTTTTAAATGAATTTAAATTAAGAAAACAAATTCTTTCCCAGCTGCTTGAACAAATTTCTATATGCATATTAAATCAATGAAAACAAAGTCAACAAAATGTTTTTGGAACGCAAAAGGTAATGAAGTACCTGGAAACGGGGAACAAGTACATTCTCAAAATACGCAGCCAATAGGAACAAAGAAATTAAACAACCAATGCAGGAAATGACAAATGACACAAAATCAAATGTTTAAAATAATGTTAAACTGTAACTCAGAATACAGATCTTGTGTGCATAAATAAAATGCTGCAAATACAGATGGACCAAAATGACAAATCTTAACGTGCATTCACCACAAAGACCAAGAGTATTGAGGGTATGCTTCTGTCATCACTGTTGATGAGCCACCGTAGTTATGCCCAGCTAAAGAGAAGCAAATTAATCACCGCAATTCACAGAAACATCTGTCCCCGGTATGCAACTGTCCAAGGTTTCAGTGGAGGCTCATTCATTCTCTGTTTGTATAAAACTATCCACACACAACCACAATATCCACTGCTGTTGTCCTCACTTTAATTTCACCAACATGTCCTACTTTGAAATATGACCAAACATCAAGACTTTATAAGCCTTCAGGCTTTGCATTGGCATCAAAATCAGGCACATACAATTTCAAGAAACCGGATTTCTGCCTTCATGTTGTTGTCCTTGGACCACTGATTCTTTGGTAATTTGGATGGATTGCTGCCAAGTCCAGTTGCCTTTTATTTAAGATAATAAATGCTTTTATTTCCCATTTCATTTCCCAACTTACAAAAAATGTTACCACTCATTTTGAATGAGGGGACATATTCCCGCGGGAAAGTGACATCAGTACATACCCTCCATACCATGCTGTCTTTGCCTCTTTTCCACAGAATCATCATATAGACAGGATGGGGGTCCCATTCACTGACAATGACACAATTCAAATCAATCTATGCTTTAAAAATATCTCTTGAGGACTTGGGTAATGGTCTGCAACAAACCACGCGTAAAGACACAAAGGCTACATTCACATTACAGGCCATGTTGCTCAAATCAGATTTTTTGCTCAGATCAGATGTAACTATCTTGACGGTTCACACTAACAAATGTAAGTGATCTGTATCTGTAATGTGAACCAGTCTGTCTTTGAAACGGCTCTCATGCACATTGATACATGTATACACTTCGCCTTCATCACAAACAAGAAAAAGCGACACATTTGTGCAGGGTTGCCAGGTTTGCAAAAATACAGTCACTGATAAAACTTCAGAGTTGGTGGTTTGCAGGGTTTTTGCACTAACTAAAATAAATTTAATGACAAGGTAAGATTTGAAGAAGATTTACGTTTTAAAGCTCATTTAAATGTTTGTGTCACTTTAGATTTTGGGCTAGTTTCTGTTTGTTTAGTGTGACTTTCTGTTACAACGTCAGTAGGAGATTTGGGGATCTGGCAACCCTGTATTAGTGAGACTGACGTTAGTAAAACTGGTAAACAGGTGTTATTAGCTGATGTGTGATGGTGTTTAGCTCAGGAGGACAGTAAACAGGTGCTGGACTGTACATGATCAGGTGAAGAAGGTGAATAAATGCCAGCTGGCTGCTTTTACTGTTTTTACAGCGACGTGAGTAAACGAGAGAAGCCAACGCTGCCTCACCCACTACACACATGTGTACAAGCACAAAGACATGAAATCTGATCTGACCGTCACATTCAAGTGTCCACAGATCTGATATCTGATCTAGAACCCCATATGAAAGTGACTCGGATCTGATCTGAAAAGATGGGATTTGACGTTCACACAGCCTGAAAACATCAGATCTGAGCCACATTAAGGCAAAGAGTCACTTTAGCCTGGTAATGTGAACATAGCTTAACTATTGGCATCATTCCACAGCAAAAGGAGAGATGCTGTCACATTCTGAAGGATCTTGTACCTGATTGATATTTTAAACACTTATCGATCCAGTGGAGAAGAGGCAGTGTTTTGATACACTAGCACAGAATGTTTGTGGGAATGACACAGGGATCGTGCAACAATGGCAGATTTAAAAAGACAATAACAAGGATCTTAGCAAGCTAAGGACTTAGGAGAGCTGCACCTGAATAGCAGGTTGCGTTAGCATTAGCATTAGTGTGCTGGTTGTTGTTGGAGGCATCTGTATGGTGGGGCTGCTGGTAGGAGGCACTGTGGTAAGGCTGGTAGAAGTGGGAAGAGGAGGAAGGGGAGTAAGACTGTCCCCTCTGTCCCCGTAATGAGGAGCTCCTCTCTGGGACTTCTGGGAGCAACTCCTCCAGTAGTCGCCGCAAAATACTATCATCCGGTAATCGTGCCGGTCCCATCCCTTTCTCTGCCCTTATGTGGTCATAAATGTCTTGCAGGGCAGCATCTAAAGCTTCATAAATAGATGTTTTTGATCTGTGGCGGCCGGCACGACTGTGGCGCCTCTGAGTTGGTGGGGAACCTCGCTTCCTACGGAAAGGCACAGGACTGACCAGGAAGGCCAGCTTGGAAAGGCCCGAATCATTGACTGACTGCTGTGCTAATGGAGGCGTGACGGTGGTGTGGGTCTCCTGCCGTGCCCGCTCATGCTTTAGCATGGTTGTGAAGCGTGTGTAGGATGCTGGGCAGCGTCCCTTGCAGGAGCTGATCAGGTGCCGATGATGGTATCCTTGACTCTGGCCCAGACTCTGGTGGAGATGGTGGTGATGGCTGCCATGGTGCCGGTGACCATGATGATGATGGTGGTGGTGGTGGTGAAGATGTCCAGAGCCATAGAAACTTTCAGATGAGGCCAGAGAGCAGCGGTCCAAGTCACTCTCGCTGCAGAAGGACGAGCCCTCTATTTGGATGAAGTCACTCAATTCTGAAGCGCAGGCATCTTGCTCACTGTCTGAGTACTCCTGCTGCTGGTGCTGACTGTGCCTGACCACCGGCACCAGGCTGCGGCTTTCTGGACCTGCTCGCGGTTGACCTTCTGGGGGACTCCTTTCTAGAGGGTCTTCCTCCTCCAGAAGTGACTCTACTGAGAAGCGTCTTTTAGGGCAGCTGCTGGCCCGAGAAGACCCTGGTGTAGTGGTACCTGATGGAGTATTGTCCTCACCTAGATCAGGCATGGATTTTGATTTCTGGATCAGCTGCTCATATGCTGAAATTCGGTTTGGCACCATCTGCTGTGGTACCTCATGCCCAAACGGGGGCCAAGCATGAAGGTTCTTGCGCTGTTGTTGCTGTTGTTGCTCAAGTTCCAGGATGCGGGCTCTGACGGATCGGATCACCTCTGAGGGCAGTAGCTGCGCCCGATCAATGTGGTGCATCTTTTTGTAAAGCTGCAAAAATCCCGGCGTGTCATGGGCCATCCTGCGCCTATGATGTCGCCGCCCCCTTGGAGATGAATTAAGGCTCTTTACCTGTTTCTGTTGTGCCTCACCTTCATCGATTAAGGACCCAGCGCTTTCTGAGCGCGTCGTGGTCATACAACTGGAGGCTCTCCCTGGCAGCCCGGAATTCCCATCCGAGAGCAAATCATCGCAGCTGCGAGATTTGAGGCGAGGCGAGGAAGCCTCCTCTTCCTCCACACTACTCCAGGTTTCTGCAGCCTCCTGCTGGCATGTTTGCCAACCGTTCTTGAAACAGATGGAACGTTTGGAGCTGCGTAAGGTGGACGTGGATAGGGTGAGGGAATCGGAGGATAAGTGGGAAGACGCCATACCTGGAGAGCTCACTGATGGAGAGAGAGACTCACTAGCACCCCTAGCTGCACATGCAGCAAATGCAGCATATCAAAAAGAGAGGAGACAGGACAGGCAGTTAATAAGGTCGGTGAGAATAAAGCGAAAGAATTAGTTAGGTTATAACAACTGTTCGGAGAAAAGAAGCTGTTACATCCCAAACAGCGACATGTAACAATGAAATATCACTACGCTACTCTTGAAAACATTTAAATGAGTACAAACACAGACAAAAATGTCAATATATCACCAATATGTATGCATGAATGTAAAGTTAAAAATTAAATGGCTGGGGAATGTCATATAAGTATCAACTCCTCAATATTATTTCATCTTAAAATCTTAAATTAAAAACTCTTAATTATCAAGTTTGACTAAGCTTTGCTTTAAGTTTAAATCTGTTACGAGAATCATTGTGAATTACTGACATTAACATTTTTAACCAGCTTCAGATACTTTATATGCTACTGTTAGCAGAGCAGGCTAACTGTGCTAGCTGTTTCTGAACATGCCCTCAAATAAACAGACTTTTATTTGACATTTTCACAAAATAATAGCTGTAAAAATATAATAAAGTAACTGTCTTTTTCAAGGCTCATTCTACAAGTTCTTTAGCTTTTAGGCTGCCTAAGTTAGCTGACTGCTAACAGGCTATATTCACAAATATAATTACAGAGACAGGGTTCAGGTTCAGATATTTAATGAAGAAGTTAAGGTAAAATTACAGCATATGCAGTAAATTGTTTAAATCACCTGAATGCTAACAGCTTCCAATATCTATTATTAAGCTAGTATGTCAAATAAAAAAAACTCAATTAGCTTTGTGCTAACAGTAGCTGTGTGTGTTATAACAGGAACTAGCATCAGAATGAGATCCTAATGCATGGCCATGACTTAATAATGTGTGAGAATGAGATCCTAATGTGTGGCCATGACTTAATAATGTGTGAAAATGAGATACTAATGTGTGGCCATGATTTAATAATGGGTGGGAATGAGATCCTAATACGTGGAAATGACTTAATAAAGTGTGAAAAAAAGAGACATGACTTAATAAGAAATGTGAACAAGATTCTATTGCATGGCCATGACTTTACAATGTGTAGGAATGAGATCCTAATGTGTGGCAACAATTTAATAAGACATGGGAACAAGATAAGTTAAGTCATGGCTATATCTTCCAAATGCATAGGAATTAGTATTGGGCGATAAAACGATATCGATTTGTTTCACGATAATTTTTCCTTTGATGATGATGATAAGCCGGGACAATAGAATTTCACGTCTAAGCAGCTTGACAGTGAGTTCTGACGTGATACTGCTGCTCGTTAGACAGATCTTCCTCACCAATACCGCCAAAATTTAAGACAAGTGTGTGATTGTGGGAAAGCGTAGTGGGGCCGGGCGACAGAGCATGAGGTCGCTGTGTGCTCGTGTGTTTGTGTGAGAAGGAGAAGGAGAAGGAAGGGGGCTCGCTGTGTAAGTGTTTAGACCGCGTGCTAGCATTAGCCTGTTAGCTTGGCTCTCTAGCCTGTTGTTATTTTGGAGTGGCTGCGGCCAACAGCAATCATTGTAAGTTTCAACAATAAAGCGACGACTGTAAACGTCTTTCCTTTCAACGCGGACACTACAATATTATGTTCTGGCAATAAAATTTTTATATTTTAAATAGTAACATTTCATGTATTTAGTTTGATGTTTTTAGAAAGAGGTTGTTTAAACTATGACAGTTTTAGAAAATTTATATCATGATAATTATCGAGATTGATTATTATAGAAAAATTTATCGTGATAACATTTTTGGCCGTATCACCCAGGTCTAATAGGAATGATATTAAATTTAAGTCGTGGCCACAAACTATGATCATGTTCTCATGCATTAGTAAGTCTTGAAAACTTAAGTTGTGGATGTGTACTTTTTTATTTTGATGCCATATGTAAGAGATTTTATTTTTAAATGGCAGACCATGAGGCGGGAAAAAACACACTGAATGTGTACCTTTAGCTCTGGATGGGGATGAAGGGGAGGAGCGTATAGTGGGTTTCTTCAGAGTACTGGACCTGGAGGAGTCGAGTGGGCGCGCTGGGACCTGACTGGCATTCTGCTCATTTCCTGTGCCAGATGGCTCTGACTTTCGTCTCTTCCTGTAATCACTGGCAGCACTGCAAATCCCATAATGCACCATGAAACGGCAAAGCTTTACTGATTTCCATGGCTTGACGACAAATAATACATCCTCAGTGAAAATAGTGGAGAAAAACGTCTGTAATATTATTTACAGGTATTATATTTATATTCTAAACACATTCAGACAAGTACAGTTTATGGCCATTGTACATGCACACAATGTGGTCATTACTGCCATGACCACTAAATAAATAGCTGTGTGTATTGTGGGAGCCACTCTGTGGACACTGAGAGATCAATATAAGCGCTATTGAGCCGGAGATGAATAGAGAACCATAGGGGGTCACAGAGCTATTCACATTCAACACAGAGAGAATGGAGGAATGAAATTAATGTAACATGAGGAATAAAAACATGCCCATGTTTATTTATTCTGTTCTATATTATGTGCTACAACTCACATATATGTAAGAACCTATAAGATCAAATTCCATATATATATTACACATTATACATAATAGGTAATGCTCATTTCCCATGTGTATCATATATGTCAGTACCTATAAGCAATTCTAGGCCCATATACATATTAGTATTATTAATTGACTGCTATTGTTAATCCTATATATATATATAATTAACAATAAGATTATATAGGATTAACAATAATAATCATTACTAACAATAATAATCAACAATACAATAATAATACAATACAATAAACAATCATAATCAACACACACACACACACACACACACACACACACCTATATACATGTATGAATTTACATTACGAGTGCAGTCTTGAACCCTGCAAACATCCTTCTCGCAGTTTAACTTGTATTGCCTTTCTCCAACTCAGTTAGCTTTACAGTGATCACTACACACACACAATCTGAGAGGAAAATTTCCCAAGCTGGTGGCTTAGATTCACCTGATTTGCCCAAGAAAGGTTGCTAGCTGTATTTTCTCAGGATGTCTCATAGCTACAATGTAGCACAGGGAAAGGAACACAAGGAAAATAGTGTGTTTGACCAGCTATGGTGTCAAATTTACAAGTTCCCCCACCAAAAAAAGCAAGTAAAGTAACGTCTACATGCTATTTTCAGACCCTGTAATTAAGGTACAAACTGTTTAAATGTAGAATTTTTGCAGCTTTTTATGACAAATTTACTATTTATCAATGCTAATTTCAAAGGCCTTGCATGTATGTAAGTACAGTGGAACCTTGACTTACGAGTTTAATTTTACTGAGCTCGTAACTCAATTTCCACATATATCAAATGAAGTTTCTCCATATAAATGAACTGAAATTCTATTAATCCATTCCAGCCCCTCAAAAACCACACCCATTTCATGTTACGTGCTAAGAAATGTTTACTTTTTAAATAATGTATTTAAAAAAATACAGAATAAAAGAAAATGTAAAGAAACAAACTGGTTTAAGTGTAGTTACTGTCCAAGGAGCTTTATTTATTTCATAATGTTTAGAAAATGAGTGTGTCGTTACACAGCGACAACGCATCACCTCTTCTTCTCAGCACTGATATTGGCACTCACTCACGCTCGCTACTGACTCCTAGTGGCAGGAGGTGTAAGCTCACTCACTTGTAATTCAGATTTCGGCGTGAATCATAAAGCAAATAAATTACACAGCAACGGCTCGTAAATTGGAAAATTCATAAGTTGGTTCACTCATAAGTTAAGGTTCCATTGTACCTATAATCTGTATCTTCTCAGGAAGTCTAGTAGCTATGATGTAGCATCATGTTTAGGTAAAGCACAGCTCAGTCAAGCAGGGAAAATAGTGCATTTGACCAGCTATGGTGTCTGTTTTGATTACTTTCTACTTGCTGTTTATAGAACCTGCAAATAATATACAAACTGCTTAAATGTAGCATTTTCACAGCTTTGTATGACAAAATGACTATTTCAACAGTCTTTTATATACTTAAGTGCTATTTAATTATATTAAAGAGAGAAAGAGAGACAACAACGAAAGCTCTGAGCTCTGCTTCCAGACTAAAACAAAAGTGATGCACTGATTTGACTTCACTTACATGTATACACCATAACTGCATAAATAAAGCCTTTTACCTCAAGCCTTTTACCTTTCTGTACTTTAGACATTGATTGTGTTGATATAATGCTTATTACTGATGTTTCCAGGTAAATTCAGCACATCCTGTGTCTGGCTAGGACTTTGGAGGACATCCCTGTTCTGTTCTTTGTTGGACGGACACCCTGCGAGATGGAAAAGTGTGCAGTAGACGTGAAAGTGGGACTCACCTCGGGGCCCCCTCGGGCGAGAGATAGAGGGATGCCTGTGAAAAAAGCACACAAAAGCAGAGTGGAGTGAAAATCCGGGCAAACAAAGAAGTGGCGTTCAAAACCTTCCCCCTCCCAAGCACGCGTACGCCTGGCCGTCGAGCGCGAGGGCTCCACCACAACGATGCACTCTGACCTGCTTTGAGGGAAGAAATAGTCTGTAGGTAACCACAGTAACCAGAGAGTCCCTGAGAAGATGCTGCCGTTGTGCACAAGGGCCTGTTTGTGTGTGTGTGTGTGTATTCAAGCTCCACGTGGTGACCCGGTCTGCATCACTACTTTTCCCCAATCAGCGTGGACCTGGAAGCGCTCCGGATGATGAACAGCAATCCAGCCTGGCTTCTCTTGTCTATCCACACTGTGTTCAGATCAGTGCTAATGGGGGACGCTTACAACAAAAGCTGGTCAATACAGCCGCAGAGCTGCTTCCTGGCCCTAATATTGACAAATTTGAGCTTGTGCGCATGTGCACACACTCACTGGCCACTTCATTAGGTACAGATACCTTGTATCTATACTCATTGCCCATTTTAGCTCCACTGACTGCACAAGTGCACTATGTACTGACAGTAGTCCTTCTGTTTCTCTGCATACTTTGTTCACCATGTTCTTCAATGGTCAGGACCCCCACAGAGCAGGTATGTTGGACCATTCTTAATGACACAGATGTGGTGCTGGTGTGTTTTTAACACTGTGTCCACTCACTGTTCACACCTGGTCCACTTTGTAAATGTAAAGTCAGAGACAGCAGCTCAGCAAAGTGTGTGTTGGTCCTCTAGTCCTTCACTGGTGACACTGTTGGCTGGTTGGTGCACTATTTTTACTCCAGCAGTGACACTGAGGTGTTTAAACATATCAGCAGTTTAGCTGTGCCTAACCCACTCTTTCTCACCACCACCACGTTAGTGTCACTGAGAATGATCCACCTGCTCTGTAGTGATCCTGTGGGGGTCCTGACCATTAAAGAACATGGCAAAAGTACACAGACACACAGATGGACTACTGTTGGTACATAGTGCACATGTAAGGACTACTGTTTGTACATAGTGCATGTGTAAGGACTACTGTCAGTACATAACTCACGTATAACGACTACTGTCAGTAAATAGTGCACGTATAAGAACTACCGTCAGTAAATAGTGCACGTATAAAGACTACTGTCAGTAAATAGTGCACGTATAAGGACTACTGTCAGTACATAGTGCACGTGTAAGGACTACTGTCAGTACATAGTGCACGTGTAAGGACTACTGTCAGTACATAACGCACGTATAACGACTACTGTCAGTAAATAGTGCACGTATAAGAACTACCGTCAGTAAATAGTGCACGTATAAGGACTACTGTCAGTAAATAGTGCACGTATAAGGACTACTGTCAGTACATAGTGCACGTGTAAGGACTACTGTCAGTAAATAGTGCACGTGTAAGGACTACTGTCAGTACATAGTGCACGTGTAAGGACTACTGTCAGTACATAGTGCACGTGTAAGGACTACTGTCAGTACATAGTGCACGTATAAGGACTACTGTCAGTAAATAGTGCACGTGTAAGGACTACTGTCAGTACATAGTGCATGTGTAAGGACTACTGTCAGTACATAACGCACGTATAAGGACTACTGTCAGTACATAGTGCACGTGTAAGGACTACTGTCAGTACATAACGCACGTATAAGAACTACTGTCAGTCCATAACGCACGTATAAGGACTACTGTCAGTACATAGTGCACGTGTAAGGACTACTGTCAGTACATAACGCACGTATAAGAACTACTGTCAGTCCATAACGCACGTATAAGGACTACTCTCAGTACATAGTGCACGTGTAAGGACTACTGTCAGTAAATAGTGCGCGTATAAGCACTACTGTCAGTACATAGTGCACGTATAAGGACTACTCTCAGTACATAGTGCATGTGTAAGGACTACTGTCAGTAAATAGTGCACGTATAAGGACTACTGTCAGTACATAGTGCACGTGTAAGGACTACTGTCAGTAAATAGTGCGCGTATAAGGACTACTGTCAGTAAATAGTGCACGTATAAGGACTACTGTCAGTACATAGTGCACGTTTAAGGACTACTGTCAGTAAATAGTGCGCGTATAAGCACTACTGTCAGTACATAGTGCACGTATAAGGACTACTCTCAGTACATAGTGCACGTGTAAGGACTACTGTCAGTAAATAGTGCACGTATAAGGACTACTGTCAGTAAATAGTGCACGTATAAGGACTACTGTCAGTAAATAGTGCACGTGTAAGCACTACTGTCAGTACATAGTGCACGTGTAAGGACTACTGTCAGTACATAGTGCACGTGTAAGGACTACTGTCAGTAAATAGTGCACGTGTAAGCACTACTGTCAGTACATAGTGCACATGTAAGCACTACTGTCAGTACATAGTGCACGTGTAAGGACTACTGTCAGTAAATAGTGCACGTGTAAGCACTACTGTCAGTACATAGTGCACGTGTAAGGACTACTGTCAGTACATAGTGCACGTGTAAGGACTACTGTCAGTAAATAGTGCACGTGTAAGCACTACTGTCAGTACATAGTGCACGTGTAAGAACTACTGTCAGTACATAGTGCATGTGTAAGGACTACTGTCAGTACATAGTGCACGTGTAAGAACTACTGTCAGTACATAGTGCATGTGTAAGGACTACTGTCAGTACATAGTGCACGTGTAAGCACTACTTTCAGTACATAGTGCACGTGTAAGGACTACTGTCAGTACATAATGCACGTGTAAGCACTACTGTCAGTACATAGTGCACGTGTAAGGACTACTGTCAGTACATAGTGCACGTGTAAGGACTACTGTCAGTGCACGGCCATTGGAGCTAAAATGGACAATGAGTGTAAATACAAGCTGAGTTTAGCATCACCAACAGCATAAGAAGAGAAGTCTTGTAAATACAGTGAAGTACAGGCTGGAGTGATGGAGAAGAGTGTGTGGGAAGAGTATGTGTGTGTGAGTTACATTAGCCTCCTAAACCAAATACAAGTTCACATGTGAGGATTTAGATTAGCTGTACATGTCAGGACTGGTGGCGCCCTCTGTTGCTTAAAACGATATGACAGACGTGGTTCAGTGTAAAAACTGAGTCTAACTTCACTGTGCAGACAGAGATCAACCAACCACGTTACATCACAGCAAAGCTGAAGCAAGATGAGCAAAACATGAAGAAGAGAAGAGAAAAGTATAGAACAAGAAAAATGAGAAGTATAGATAAGAAGACATGGGAGAAAAGTATAGATATGGATATACATAGTGGAGAAAAGAGAAAAACAAGATGAGAATAAAAGAAAAAAGTAAAGAAGAAAAGAGAGAAGAGAACAAATGAGATGAGAAAGTATAGTAGAAGAGAAGAGAGGAGAGAAGGGAGGAAAGGTAAGCATAAAGAGAAAAGAAAAGAAAAGAAAAGAAAAGAAAAAAAAGTGCACAAGAGAATAAAGGAAGGAAAGGTATAGAAGAAGAGAGGATAGAAAAGTACAGAAGAGAAGAAAGGAAAGAAAGCTATAGAAAAAGAGAAGAGCAGAAATGAGATGAGAAAGCAGAGAAGAAGAGAAGTAGAGAAAAGTATAGATGAAGACAAGAGAGGAGAGTAAAGAAGATAGAAGAGGAGTTGAAAGAATATAGTATAGAAGAAAAGAGAAACAAAAAGAGAGAAAAAAGGAAATTAAAGAAGAAAAGAATGAGTAGAGAAAATGGGAGAGAAGAGGAAAGTAAAGAAGAAGAGAATGAGCAGAAAAGAGGAAAAAAGAGAAAAGCATAGATGAAGAGGAGAGGAGAGAAAGGATAAAGTAAAGAAGAAGAGAAGAAAAGAAATAGAAGATGAGAATAAAGAAAAAGAAAAGGAGCTGAATGGATGGATGGATGGATGAAGGAGGGCTGGTGTATTACCTGTGTGTGTGTGGAGTAATCAGGAGTGTAATCCAGCCTCTTTTTAGGAGGCTAAAAGAGGAGGAGAAGGAGGAGTGGAGATGAGGTGGAGAGGCAGGTGCATCATGGGAAAAAAGACATGTGGAGAGAGTGACACCATTAGAGCACAGTAACAACACACACACACACACACACACACACACACAGGCAAAGCAGGCTACTGTGGCTATGGTCAAGTGAAGGTCAATGCAAGTGTTCAGTCGTGCTGTTACATGCCAGTGAGGCGCTGACTGTATGTGTGTTCAGTGTGTCTGTGTTAAGACCTGACCGATATATCAGTTGGCTACTGCTGGCCGATATCGATTATGAAGAGGTTTATCTACTATACATACAGCTTAAAAATCCATTAATAATCAGACTAATACAGGGTGTCCCGTTTGCTTCTTTATCCAAACGATAGTGAACCACTTGAACACTAATGGTGATGAAATCTGGATTAAATAAACCTCAGTCTGTGTGAAAAAGTTGTCCAATGAAAATGTGCAGCTCTTTTCTCCTGGTCAGGAAGTGAGGGAAACGTTTTCTAAATCCAGTACGCTTGCACTATGAACACTTGTACTGTGCACTGGTACATTATGCATGGATCGCTCCAGGAGGATAGCTCAGGTATTCAGACTACGTTCACATCACAAGCTTGTGATCACATCACAAGATCAGATTTGACTGTCTCACATTCGTAAACATGTCTCTGTAATGTGAACGAATCTCTCTAAAACAGCACGCAACTGCACACTGAAATGTTATTGCACGCCATTTTTAGTGCAGGGTTGCCAGGTTTGCAGTCATGGGTAAAACTCCAGAGGTGGCAGGTGAGTTTTTGGTTTAAGTAGAAGAAGACAATGACAAAGTAAGATGAGTAGATGTACTTTTTAGAGCTTCTTCAAATTTCTGTGATTAGATGCTTTAGATTTTGAGCTAGCTTCAATTTGTGTAGCGTGGCTTTCTGTAAGACACCAGGTAGGAGGATTTTGGGGATCTGGCAACCCTGTATTACTAAGACTGGGTTAAAACTGGTAATGTTAGTAGCTGATGTGTGATGGTGTTTTGCTCAGGGTGGGAATAAACAGCTGGTGGACTGTACATGATCAGATAGAGAAGGGGAATAAAATTTCTGCTTTAGCAGAGTATCAGATCTACAATCACATATGAAAGGTACTCAAATCTGATTTGAAAACATCACGTTCACACAGGCCTGAAAAGATCAGATTTAGGGCAAAATAATCAGATTTGAGTCACTTCAGGCTAGTAATGTGAGGCCTTAATGTCTCCCTGCAGCGGCAGGCAACCAATGGAGATGGCTGGATGGGCGCCGGCCTCCACTCCTACAGCCGCGGATATTAGTCATCAGAATTGAACACCCATCTATCTGCACTGTCTTTTTTTACACAGACTGAGGTATATTTAATAACCAGATCTTCATTAATATGTTATTTATGGTTGTTTGGCTAAAGTAAACAGAACACCCTGTAGGATAGAATACGTCACGTATACACCTCAACCACAAGACTAGTCAGATTGAGGCTAATCTGTAGGTTCTATCCAAAAGAACGAGGGTAAATAATCCATCAAACAGCCGCCATGTAAATGTTTGTATCGGATTATATTCTTAACCAGACATTGCGAGGACGTTTTACACATGTGCATGCCAATGTTCAGCATGGCAGGAGCAGGAACACGTCTGCCAACTCTACAGCATCTGGGTAGAATATCGGTCACTAAATGTTTATATCCATATCGGTCAGGCCCTTCATGTTTTGTGCTCACACCACACACACAAGGCCAGCTTTGTGGTCATCTGTTGCTCATCTACGTCACTCATGAAGGACTTTCTGCTTGTTTACATGATGGTAAACAAGAAAACGAGTGTGCGAGGCAGACAAAACACCCAAAGGAAACACAACCATCCTGTGCTTTTCTTACAGAAGCTGGAGAAACTGCGCCTCGTGTTCAAGATTGAGGATATTGTAATGTTACAGTAGAAAGACTGTTGCTAAGTGCTTTAGCACAGTTCCTGCAGCTGTAGATCCAGGTGTGGAGAAGCTTAACATGTAAACACTGCCAAAAGAACTGAGAACACCCCCCTTGGCTGAATTGGCCAAGACATATTAGGTTCAATTCTTAAGCTTTGCACTAGAGCTATTAATGTAGCTAACAAGCTAATTTAACAGCTTAGTGCAAGACGACAAAGTTACCAAAATGAGAATTTTGTGACATTTTAATTATTTGTTTGGACACATCCTTTGAAGAATGGTATGGCCTAGTTGTATGGCAACCAGAGTAAAAGTGGGATAATGGTGTTCCCGAAACAAGGATGAAGATGTGGCCACTAAACATTAGCTGTTAGCTACATTACATTAGCATTCGCTGTTTTGTTACTGGCACTCTAAACAGATTCTTTTGCAGTGATTGTGTGTTGAGGTGTCTTTTACAACCCTCACACACAAACACACACACACACACACACACACACTCTTCTAGCCACTAGAGAACACCAGAGACGGCATGCCAAACCTTGGGCTTCCTCTCTCTCTCTCTCTCTCTTTTTCCAACTTACCGGCCGACCAAACTCCAGCTCAGAAAAGAACTTAAACCAAGGCTCGTTCTCTAAATCTATCTCATCAGCTGAAAACTCAAATGTCTGCAGCAAAGGGCGAGAGAGAGAGAGAGAGAGAGAGAGATACAGAGAAAGAAAGCGAGCCAGAGAGAGAGAGAGAGAGAGAGAGGGAGAGAGAGGTGGATGTAGGGTTAGAAGAACTGCATTGTACAATGCATGATGGGTGAAGAATGTGTGACATAACAGGCAACACTGTTTCTGTGAACATTACATAGACTTACACTAAAAACAACACTAACCTCATCCCAACACTAACCTGATCCTAACACTAACTTCATCCCAACACTAACCTCATCCCAACACTAACATCATCCCAACACTAACATCATCTTAAGACTAACATCATCCCAACACTAACATCATCCTAACACTAACATCATCCCAACACTAACATCATCCTAACACTAACCTCATCCTAACACTAATATCATCCTAACACTAACATCATCCTAACACTAACATCATCCTAACACTAACCTCATCCTAACACTAATATCATCCTAACACTAACCTCATCCCAACACTAACATCATCCCAACACTAACATCATCCTAACACTAACATCATCCCAACACTAACCTCATCCTAACACTAACCTCATCCTAACACTAATATCATCCTAACACTAACATCATCCTAACACTAACATCATCCCAACACTAACACCATCCTAACACTAACCTCATCCTAACACTAATATCATCCTAACACTAACCTCATCCCAACACTAACATCATCCCAACACTAACATCATCCTAACACTAACCTCATCCTAACACTAATATCATCCTAACACTAACATCATCCTAACACTAACATCATCCCAACACTAACATCATCCTAACACTAACCTCATCCTAACACTAATATAATCCTAACACTAACCTCATCCCAACACTAACATCATCCCAACACTAACATCATCCTAACACTAACATCATCCTAACACTAACCTCATCCCAACACTAACATCATCCTAACACTAACATCATCCCAACACTAACATCATCCTAACACTAACATCATCCTAACAATAACCTCATCCCAACACTAACCTCATCCTAACACTAACATCATCCTAACACTAACATCATCTCAACACTAACCTCATCCCAACACTAACCTCATCCCAACACTAATCTCATCCTAACACTAACCTCATCCTAACATTAACATCATCCCAACACTAACCTCATCCTAACACTAACCTCATCCCAACACTAACCTCATCCTAACACTAACCTTACCAGAACATTATCCCTAACATTACCAAACCCAAACCTTATCCCAACTTTACTCTAATTCTAATTGTACCCTAAACTCACCCCTCTGACTATTGTAACATTACCATACCTTTACCCCAACCTTACCCTAACTATATATGAACTCTTACCCTCTTACAGAATGTTAGTGTATGATTAGTTCCCAACTTTTTACTGTTCTCTAACCTAAACCTAACCCTAACCTCTAACCCTAACCATAATTTTTCATCTTAAAATCTTAAAAATGTTTCATGATGTGGGGACAAGCTTGTGGTCCCCACAAAGTCAGATGGTCCAAACAACATGTGTGTGTAAACAGGTTAAAGTCCCCACAATGTGTCATAAACCTGAGACACACACACTGTATTTCTACCTTTGGGCCAAAAGAGGGCAGCATAGTTCACACATTCTCATATTAACATGTCCTCTCTTACTCTTTCTTTCTTTCTATTGTTCTTTTCTCTGTGATTATCTTTCTATCTCACTTACTCACTCTGTCTCTCTGCCTCCCACATGTATTTTTTAATCTCTATCTTTTTATTACTTCTCCCTCTGTCTCTCTCTTCATCTCTGGCTCTATATGTCATTTCTCTCTCTCTCTCTCTCTCTAATCCTCTCACTCATCACTTTAATGATTTCTGGTTATATTGCTGTAAGCTGTGCTGTGACATTTTGAGCCCAGGGCCTCATGGGAAATGTAGTCTTTAACAGCTCCTGACTAAGGCTTCACAGCTCAGTCTCTGCCTTCAAAAGGCTTATTCATCCCAAGTGCTGAAATGAAGAGAAAAGTTCACTGATGTCTCTCTCTCTCGTTCACTGATGTCTCTCTCTCGTTCTCTCTCTCTTTCTCTCTCTAAGACACAACATATAGCTTATTCCACGTGATTTGATTCAACAATGATTATTTAGGTATTAATGATTATTAATAAATTATTCTCATCTTGAATGATTCTGTGCATCATAAAATGTCACATTTCATTTCATTTTATATATCTCAGGATCATAAATGTTTTGCGATTAAAACACTTATACATGTTTTATAATAAATAAATACAAATTATTTGATTCAATTCTTCTTCTTTAAGAAATAGGTCAAATGTTTTGATGTGATTCAGAATTGTAAATAATTCATAATTAGATCTGAATTTGAAGTTATGATTCAATGCATACTGAAATCTAAATTTTCACCACAAAGTATATAATGTTCAAAATGTGTTTATCATTAGGAAACAAATCAAGAATCACTTCAGTCTTGATATGAGTCAGCATTCACTCAATATGGGCCCCGAGTGGCTCAGCAGGCTAAGACACTGACACTATGACCAGAGGATCGTTAGTTTGAATCCCGGTCATGCTGTTTGCCATCAACAGCCGAGGCCCAAGAGAGCAAAAATTGGCAGTGCTCTCTCTGAGTGGGTAGATGGTGCTCTCTCTCTCCCCATCACTTTCACATTGCCGCTGGTTCAGGCGTCTACTGATTGGTCCAGAGCTGGGAATCCTGCGCTTTCCTACGAGTGTGTTGGTTCCCCAGTGATGGTGTATCAGCGGTAGAGCTGCCACAAATGATTAATTTTATAGTCGACTAATCACTGATTATTTTTTAAGATTAGGCGACTAATCAGATCATACGTTAATTGAATATAAAACATACAGCTTATTGCACTAGAATGCAGCTGCTATTATATAACCGTCATTAGATTTCAGCTATATGCTAACTAAAAATAAAAACTATTAAGATCATAGTTCATTAACCCTTTAATGAAATATACAGCTTTTACAAACAATTATTTAACTGTTTAGCATAAAGTGTAAACATAGCACTGAAACATAACGTTAGAAACGTTAGCATTAGCATTCCTATTGAAACACATGACTGTTATAACGTTACAGAAAACACATGAATGTGTGCTAAGGCTAATGAATCAAATCGTCATCACTAATGTTCACTTTTACAGCTATAAATATGAGTAAGCAGTAAGTTAACTCTCTGTTTACGCTAATTTTAGCAGCTAACTAGCAATTTAGCTTACCGAGATGACGGTCCCTCTTTATTATTGTCACAATCAGCCACAACAGGCTTCCTTTTCAGGTGCGCGTGCGTCGCAGTTGTGCTGCTGTGGAAGACAAGTTCTGACTTGCAGATATTGCATTGCACACGTTTCTCTTTCATTTTCTTAAAACGATCCCACTCTTTTGAGCTCTGTTGCCGGCTAGCCATGATGAGCCTGTCTGTATATAACGTCCTGTGATGTCATCCATGGGCTACCCCAGTTACCACTACTGCGCATGTGCATCAAAGACAGAAAGGCAGATGCAGCAGTTTGGAGAGAAAAAGTAAAAAAAAATTAAAAATGACGCGACTATTAAATTAGTCGTCGACTATTTTAATAGTCGACATAATCGTGACTAGTCGACTAATCATGGCAGCCCTAATCAGCGGTAGTTAGAAAAG
>BRDA01000787.1:82885-93147 GCA_036984385.1 Crenuchus spilurus
GTCTATCATCATCCCTACACACTTTCAAAACTCAGCTAAAAACTCACCTGTTTACTCAATATTTCCATTCAACTTAATCTTAAGTGTGTTGTATGTTTTCCATTTTTTGTTGTCAGTTTTTTGTTTGTTTTTTGTTTACCTATTCCACCTCTATGTAAAGCGTCCTTGGGTTTCTTGAAAGGCGCTATATAAATGGAAATTATTATTATTATTATTTCAGCCTTCAAAGAGGTACAATACAGGGTGGCCAATAAGAACAGACCTGATTTCTTAAAGGTACAGTAACAAAACCAAATCCTGTATTTTTTTATCAATTAAACCACAGAAATGTCCCTAACATGAGCATAAGAGGAAAAATAAATAAAAAAGGAAAACTATGTAGGATGAGAAGTTTGATGCATTGTGCTGTTTACATGATGCTAATGGACTCCATTAGCTACATTAGCCTCATACTTCCACTCTTATTTTTAGGTGTACTTGAAAAAAAAGAAGAAGAAAAGAAAGAAAAAAAACAGGAAAGAAAACAGACTGGAATCAAGCAAAAGCAATATTAGTTCAGCACTTTGGAGAATGATAGCTTAGCATTTTCAACATTCTTCCCACTGTGCGGGTCAGTGAAGCAAAGTCCAACATGGAAGCTGTTGTGATTCATCATGAAATGATGCAGTGCATCATTTCCTTGAGACTTATATTTAAAAATACAAAAATATATCAAATTCCAAAAATAATTTGAAAATTACTGTAGTGAATGACCAATATTCCAAATAAAATTTAACCAGTTTACTTATATAGATTATGATTCTTTGATGATTCAATGAATCAAGAATTATATTTAAAAATATATCAAAATCAAATCTGAATAGGGGAACTTGTAAAAGTAACTGGGTTACTTATATATAATATACTTATACTGTATATTATATGTTACTTATATATTATAAAATGAGTTATATGGTATGTTTACATGTGAACACAACCTAAAAACTTTATGACTGTAGTGAGTCACTAACACATCAACATGTATGCAATTGAATCTCCATCTTCAGAAGTATATTTTAAGCCATGATTCATATCCTTTACAACACAGTATCGGTCTGTCTATGTGGGCTTGAAGGGAATAACAATTAACCAAATAAGGCTTAACAGCAGCTTAGGCATCCCCTCATTAAAGTACCTCAGAGCTATATTTACACACACACACACACACACACAAATACACTTTGGAGAACGTGTGGACATGGTCACTCCAATCTGGAGTCAACACCCAATCCATTATGAGAGTGAATATGAGCTAAATGTCCCTGGCTTCACAAGTGATGGGTTATAAAAAGCTGTACACACACACACACACACACACACACACAGCTCTTTACTTGTGAGTCTAAATTTCTGCTTCTTTAGTGTAAAATTGGAGCTGTGAAGCTAACACTGCTAACTAGCAGTGAAACTCAATAGTCACCTAAATCAGCTGTTTCTGTCATAGTGCCTCACCAAAACTTCTCTCAGACCTCATCCAGATGAGTTTTTGTCATTATAGATTTCACGTAATCCAGATTTATACAAACACATGCCTTTAAAAACGAGGAGAAAGGATTTTATGTGCACAACAGTTTGACACCTATGCAACACCCAAGTGTGTGAACATATTGTTAGTGATACATTCATTTCCTCAGAGCTAAAACTGAGCTAGCAGTATAGCTAAGAGTTTAGCCAATGAGTGTATATGCAAAGTAGGCAAAGTCCTTAGAGGTAAAGTATGTATAGGCAAAGTCATTAAAGGCAAAGTCTGAATGGACAAAGCTTGTATAGCCAAAGTCCTTACAGGCAAAGTTCATACAGGCAAAGTCCTTATAGGCAAAGTCATTACAGGCAAAATCCTTTAACGTAAAGTCCTTATAGGCAAAGTCAATAACAGGCAAAATCCTTTTACATAAAGTCCTTACAGGCAAAGTCCTTACAGGCAAAGTCCTTACAGGCAAAGTCCTTACAGGCAAAGTCTTTATAGGCAAAGTCTTTATAGGCAAAATCCTTTTACATAAAGTCCTTATAGGCAAAGTCATTATAGGCAAAATCTTTTTACGTAAAGTTCTTATAGGCAAAGTCCTTACAGGCAAAGCCATTACAGGCAAAGTCCTTATAGGCAAAGTCCTTTTGGGTAAAGTCCTTATAGCCAAAGTCCCTACAGGCAAAGTCCTTTTAGGTAAAGTCCTTATAGGAAAAGTCCTTGTACGTAAAGTCCTTATAGCCAAAGTCCTTTTAGGTAAAGTCTTTACAGGCAAAGTCCTTTTATATAAAGTCCTTACAGACAAAGTCCTTACAGGCGAAGTCCTTTTATGTAAAGTCCTTTTAGGTAAAGTCCTTACAGGCAAAGACCTTTTACATAAAGTCCTTACAAACAAAGTTCCTACAGGCAAAATCCTTTTAGATAAAGTTCTTACAGACAAAGTCCTTATAGGCAAAGTCCTTACAGGCAAAATCATCTTACGTAAAGTCCTTTTAGGTAAAGTCCTTACAGGCAAAGTCCTTATAAGCAAAGTCCTTTTAAGTAAAGTCCTTATAGGCAAAGTCCCTACAGGCAAAATCCTTTTAGGTTAAGTTCTTACAGACAAACTTATGGGCAAAGTCCTTACAGGCAAAATCATCTTACGTAAAGTCCTTTTAGGTAAAGTCCTTACAGGCAAAATCCTTTTAGGTAAAGTTCTTACAGACAAAGTCCTTATAGGCAAAGTCCTTACAGACAAAATCATCTTACGTAAAGTCCTTGTACGTAAAGTCCTTACAGGCAAAGTCCTTGTACGTAAAGTCCTTACAGACAAAGTCCTTGTACGTAAAGTCCTTGTACGTAAAGTCCTTACAGACAAAGCCCTTATAGGGAAAGCAAAATTCTTACAAGTCTATATAGTTAAAGTAATTATAGGTAAAGTCTGTACAAGCAAGTTTGTTCTCTTGGTGGTCATCTTTAAAATGCTGCCAGGCAGTAATTCTCACTCATACAAGACCAGACTCAATACTCAAAGCTGACGGTAAAATTACCATTGCAAAAACATTAAAACAGCTTAAAATCTCTTAAAAACATTGAAATAAATGAGAGCATCCAACAAAAACCTCATAGTTTGTAGCTTTTGGTTCAGGAAAGCTGAAAAAATGTATTGGTTCTGGCTGCTTTGGTTGCTCAGCTCTCCAAACTGAAAGGGAGTTTTTTCCCAGCTTTTATATCCAAACAGCTGATTAGCTCTTTCTCTTGAAGGACAGGACTTTCTCTGCAAAGAGACACCATGTTGAGTGTTATAAGTTTTACTCTATATATTCCAACCAGAGACTGGTTTCCTCCTTTAAACTTTGTTATAGGCAAGCCTGGCCACTTCATAAAAAATAGCACTGTTTGACTTTTAACAGCATAAACACTATTTTTTTCTGTTTTCGTTACTGCATAGCAAAGGAGGGGTGGCAGGGCCTTTAGCTGCAATATAATTGGCTGTTTTTGCATGAATCAGACACCATGTTGAGCATTACAAGTGCTAATTTTTAAACCAGTGACCGCTCTCCTCATATTATAATGCTTCAGATTTAGCTAAACGTATGTTGGATAAATTCACTTTGTTCACTAAACATGCTGTAATAAGCTTTTAAAAAATGACTAACAGTGCTTTTACTTGTGTCTAGGTATGAGTGTGTTTACTGTATATATAGGTGTTTGTTAGGTAGCGTATAATGAATCTGCAGTTTGTTCTGGCCCATTTAAGATTGCTAGTCTAGCTCTTTTTTTGACCTGGGACATCAGCCAAATACACACACACAGTCCTAGCCTCAGAGTTTATGCAGACAAACACTAATACAGGCAACAGTGAATCTGCAGGAATGATTGGTTTAGTATTTAGCATTTTAAATTTGAATCACTAGTTAATATACTACAGGAAAGCACTCACTGTTATTGATTTTGATTATCAATAACTAAACCTCTATTCCTCGACTAAACATACTGGACACACTAGGCCAATAATCAGACCTGTTTAGCATTATTCAGATTCCCTGAACTTGTCTCCAAGCCAATAAAGTTGATTCTTTTGTTTGATAACACACTTCTGGCCCAATGTCCTGCCCCCAATGCTACTGAATTGTACTTTAAGGGCAGCCATGACCTGAAGGTTAAAGAAGTTGACTTGGGACAGTAAGGTTGCTGGTTCAATCCAGTGACCTATAGACAATGGGTGAGATGCCCTTGAGTAAGCCACTTGACCCTCAACTGCTCCCCAGGTGTTGCATAAAATGGGGCTCTGGGCCATTTGCATGCTCACTAATTTGGGTATTCACTGCACAGATGGGATAAACACTGATGTTACATCATTTGCTGAAAATGTCCTCCGCCAGCATCCAAGCACACTTGAACCCAACAAATACCAATAAAGGATCATTCACCATTAACCATTGGAATCTTCAGAATGGAGTTTGATATCCAGGAAGTTCACACATGAACACTTCCTCCTGTACTGTGCACTGATACATTATGCACAGATCACTGCACAGTTGTCATGATGAAATAACCTGGGTCCTGTGCTGTGTCCACAAGGATAATTGAAGATTTTGACGTCTCACTGCAGCGACAGGTGACTGCCGAAGATGACTGGACAGGCGCCGGCCTCCACTCCAACAGCTGCGGAGATTAGTCATCAGACATGAACACCCATCTACCTGCATTGTAATTGTCATTTTTTCTCACAGACTGAAGTTGATTTAATCACAATTTCATTACCAGATCATTCATTAGTATTAATGTTATTCACGACTGTTTAGGTAAAGAAACAAACTAAACACACTGTATAATTCAAATGTTTCCTGGATCTGGAGAGTCGTCTGAAGATTGCACAGATTCACATCCAGAGATATGAGCCTGTGAAGGTTCCACCATGTGATTCCTGCAGCATCCTGTTCACCAGTGAACACCAGTGAAAGTTGCACACATTCATGCCCGAAGCGGTGGACAGCATGTTGGTGGATCAAACCAACAACCTTCCAGTCATAAGAACGGGTCCTTAACCACCGGTTCATGGCTACCCCCAAAAGAATCACGTGCCTCTTGCAATGTGAGATTGGTGGATTTATTTGTCCATCTACAATTTGTGTGAAACTGCCCAATGGAGATCATTAAGCATTGACCATCAGAAACCCTTCATTCTTAATCATTTTGAAGAACTTCTAAAACAACTTGGTGCCTCGTTTTGAATCTTTCAAACCATTTTAATATTAAAATATATTAGCATCAAATGACAAAGGTGAATATATACATAGGAAGATATGCAAAAATATTGTAAATATTCACATTATAAATATCAACTTTATGGTAAATATACTTAGAATGTGTTAGTATCCACCCTGGAAATCAGTCGACCCATACTGCACACCATTTTAAGATTTCTGATTTGCACAGTCAGGTAGCAGAGATGGACGAAAGCAGACCATTAAGGCCACATTAAATATAAATGATGAGGACTTAACATTAATTTTACAGTGATCTGGAAGTGGAGAGCGAGAGAGGCTTACATACCTCCACTTACAGAGGCTGACTGAAGCTAAATGCTAACAGGCGGGAAACAGGTGCGGGGGAATGCTTTCAGAAGCATAAATCATCAAGCAAATGAGTGATGAGAAACATGCTTTAGCAGCTATTTATGCTAATGATTAATACAAGGCTTTATTTCCTACAGTCTTTATGATGGATATTACTCATACAAGCACTAGCCATGGCCATATAACTACTTATATTACACTAGAAACAAAAGAAATAAAAACCAAAAAGGAGATCTCATTGACGTCTCTGTAGTTTCTCCTCAACAAAAATGAGATCAGAGACTTAAGCCCAAGTTTAAGTTTCTTTTGAGAAAACGACCTCGGGAACCTCAGGAGTTTTGGTAGAGATCCCAACAAAGTCTCATGTTTGCAGAGACACTGAAGACAGAATCTCAATTTGAGCTCACCTGTTTCTCATTCAGGAATAAGGGAATTCTCAGTGTTGGTCCTCACAGAGGTATCTCATATCTCAGGATATTTCTCTTAAGGCATTCTTCATTATATCTCCTGAGCTATTTAAGAACAATAAAATCCAGATACACACACACTCAGACTCACACACAACACCTCATAATGTACATCCTGGCGTAACTACAAAGCCATTTGTACTATTTCCTCCAGGTTAATCTCAGGGAAAAGGAAGTGTGTGTGTGTGTGTGTGTGTGTGTGTGTGTGTGTGTGTGTGTGTGTGTGTGTGTGTGTGTGTGTGTGTGTGTGTGTGTGTGTGTGTTACCAGGAAGTCTTTTATATTCCCATTACCTCATCCTAAAGTGTTGCTGCTTTACCTAAAGATTAATTCACTCCATTGTATTTGCTTCTTTACTGGAACTATAAGGCTAATGTAGCTACGTAATGGGCACTAATGCAGTACCATTAGCATTGTGCTAACTCAGTGTCTAAATCATCACACAGTTGCTTCAAAAAAATGTAAATAATTATATACTGTATATGTATCTCACCGCAACATGGTCACATTTCACAATATCCCAAAATGATCATTAATTAATAAATTAATAGGGCATAATAAAGTAAAATAAGTAAATTATGTTTACAATACAGGCAGTTGTAAAAAAATCACATCTCCTCCAACACTTTCCATACTGACGACCATATTTCAGTGAATTTTGGCTATCTGTTTTGGATTTCAAAAGTGAGCCAAATAATTTTTATGCATTTTTAAACTATTTACTTGTTTTATTTAATAGTACACAGTAAAAAAAATATGTTTAAGTTATTTTGCATAAATTAACCAACTTTCATCTAATTAGCATGTGTTGCGAGCAAGAAAATGGACCCATAGGCTTGGTAGTTTTGCCAACCCAGTGGTTAAAACTACCCAAAAAACAGCATGGCACCATAGAAATAATCATTAAAAGACACTAACACAGCAGTTAAACTACACAGCACTGTGAAAAATTACCCAGTAAAATGGCCCAACAGGCTCAACCCAGCATTTGGATAAAAATAAAACTTAACTTAATAATAATAAAATAAAATAAAATAGTAAATAAAAATCCACAATACATCATATTGTTTAAAGTATTGCATTATACTGTGACACCTACATGATCGCCTGGTTCTTGCCAGTACACTGAATAAACTAATTAACTAATTAACCCAACTTGTTGCATGGTTTCTGACACTGCTGTCTATATGAAATTTACTCTTCAAGATGACAGATTAAATGATGCATCACTAATTAAATCTGACAAACCAAACTGATTTGTCCCTTATTTTTGTACAGCAAATTTCCCAGGGTACTTCTACCCTGTTAGTGTTAAAGTAACACTGTGAGTGTTAAAGTTTAACATTCTTAGTGTTGATTTAACTCTGGCAAATTTGCTGTGTAGTAAAAATAACAGCCTAATCGTGAATAAAACCCAATTAGTATCAAGGGAACTAGTGAAAAAACTCAAAATCAGTAGTATATGACAACAAAACACTGGTCAAGTACCTCTAGTTAGATTGATCTCAATTTCACTACTGAAGTGCTATAAAACATATTTCAGCTTAATAAAGTCAGTATATCAGCTGTACTAACATCCAAACTGAAATTTTATAAATATTTGAAATACGACACGGATGACAGCACTGATCTCAGAACCTCTGGTAGACCTGAATTATCATGGGATGAGATTTCACCTCAATATGTAGAAGACAAAACAAGAAAGATCACCAACTTTACTGCTAAAGGAGAAAATGTAGATGTGGTGGAGAGCTTTGGGCTACTTGGGTCATCAGCAGTACCAGCCTGAGACTCAGCAAAACAAGGATGAAGGATACAATCAGAGGAATCGTGAACAAGTCATTAATACAGGATGTTCTGGAGAAACACCATCCAGAATCACCCAGAGTCGTAAAATCGACTTGATGGCAAAGCCAGATCACATTTGTAACGTTACTTAAATCTGTTTTGGAGTTTGGCTAAAGAGAGACAAGCTGTTATATATACACACCAAAAGCCTCATTTGTGTGCTCACTAGGCTTCATCAATGGCTTGGGTAAAGATGGCTCATTCACACTATTATGCTGACCAGCTGGGCTAAACCATGGCAAAGTGAACAATCAGAAGGTCACGAGCATTAATGTAATCTACACAAGCCTCAGCCAGATTGTGCTAAATCGACTGCCAAAGCACACAATGCTCTGATAATGCTAAAGATCTAACAGGTCATTAAAGTCACAGTAACTACCGCTTTCCACCGTGTTCAACTCAGTGTTCAACTGTTCAAGACAGTGTTGTAACAACACACCTACAGGGCCACTTGCGGTGTTGTCTTAACACACACATAATCTAACATTAGAACACCTACATTGCGCATATAGCCACATAAAGTTCTGAATTATTAAAATAATACAGAGTTAACATCTACACTGTGTATTTGATTCTGTAAATACAGGTGAACAAGAAATATACAGTGTTACAACAACACTTAAATTCAGTACTGTGCATTCCTCACTCACTTATACATTTACTACTCCAAAATAAACACTGTAGCTGTTAATACTATACTCTAAAATAAACACTGTAGCTGTTAATACTTTACTGTAAAATAAACACCATAGCTTATTAATACTGTACTGTAAAATAAACACTGTAGCTTATTAATACGGTACTGTAAAATAAGCACTGTAGCTGTTAATACTGTAGCTGTTAATAATGTATTGTAAAATAAACACTGTAGCTGTTACTTCATTGTAAAATAAACACGGTAGCTTATTAATACTGTACTGTAAAATAAACACCGTAGCTGTTAATACTTTACTGTAAAATAAACACCGTAGCTTATTAATACTGTACTGTAAAATAAACACTGCAGCTGTTAATACTTTATTGTAAAATAAACACTGTAGCTTATTAATACAGTACTGTAAAATAAACACCGTAGCTGTTAATACTTTACTGTAAAATAAACACCGTAGCTTATTAATACTGTACTGTAAAATAAACACTGTAGCTGTTAATACTTCACTGTAAAATAAACACTGTAGCTGTTAATACTTTACTGTAAAATAAACACCATAGCTTATTAATACTGTACTGTAAAATAAACACTGTAGCTTATTAATACGGTACTGTAAAATAAGCACCGTAGCTGTTAATACTGTACTATAAAATAAACACTGTAGCTTATTAATACTGTACTGTAAAATAAACACTAGCTATTAATACTGTACTGTAACATAAACACCGTAGCTGTTAATATTTTACTGTAAAATAAACACTGTAGCTGATAATACTGTATTGTAAAATAAACACTGTAGCTGTTAATACTTTATTATAAAATAAACACTGTAGCTTATTAATACTGTACTATAAAATGAATACCGTAGCTGTTGATACTGTACCATAAAATAAAACACTGTATCTATTTATACTGTACTGTATCTATGTATACTTCTACTGTAAACACTGTCGCTGTTTCTATACTGTCAAATCAACAGTGCAGGTGTTACTTTACTGTAACATTAACACTGCAGCTGTTACTATACTGCCAAATCAACAATGTAGCTGTTTCCACGCTGTAGCTGTTACTCTGCACTGATTAGGTAGTTGTATGATAAGTTTGGCTGTGTTGATGTTGTGTATGAGCTGAGTGAGAGCTGAGTAAACACTGCATTGTTAAAGCTGTGGTACAGTAGTCACACTGCTGAACTTCACACAGACTTGTGTACAGTAAGCTTGTGTCTGTCTGCTGACTGTAGTGCGGTGTTGTGGTGCTCTAGCTGAGGTGTAGTAGAGGAGCTCTGTACACACTCCAGCACTGCTGTTATATCTGCAGGAGCTCTGCGCTGCCTCCGTACTCACAGAGGAGATCTTACCGTGTCAGCGCGCGCTGCGGGTCCTCTCAGTGCTCTGTCTCAGCGGCCGAGTCCTCGAGGCGCTCCGGTAAGAAAATACTACTAATAATTATGCTAATAATGATGGTTACATGTACAAATGTGATGATGATGAGAATAATAATAGAGGCAGAAGGAGCGCGCGCACCTGCGCGAGAGCGAGCCGCAGATTACACGAGCTGCTCCAGCGCGAGCAGCAACACCTCCCGCTCTCTCTCTCTCTCTCTCTCTCTCTCTCTCTCTCTCACTCACACTCTCTCTCTCTCTCTCTCTCTCTGCGGTGCTGCGGTCAGGAGGAGGAGACGCGAGATCCCTTTCGATTGAGATGCTGATGGAGCGCGTGGGGGGCGGGGGGG
>BRDA01000788.1:7962-24524 GCA_036984385.1 Crenuchus spilurus
AAAAAAAAAAAAAAAAAAAAAAAAAAAAAAAAAAAAAAAAAAAAAAAAGTAATGAAGCCTGAAGCCATATCCGCACTAACCCCTTAAGTGCTCTGTAGCTTTTAATTAATGTTTTACAATATGCAAAAAGTATGTAATAACAGATTAACAAAGACAAACTGATGGCTAAAACGTTAAATAAATGAGTAATAAAAAAGCATGCTAAAAGAGGAGGTATTGAGCTTAAAATGATGAATAGCACATTTTACATGAAAAAGTCACAATCACAATAGTAAAATCAGTCATGCCGTCCTTTGTTCTTTCGCATTCGGTCACACAATGTCATTTTCTCCATTCTTTTTCAGTCAATCTGTCCTCTTTTATCATCCTCTGTCTTCCTTTGCGCCATTTATCACTCACACATCATCTCTATCTTTTCCAGTGTCCTCTCACAAAAGAAGCTTGCCATTGCGATGTATTTTCAGAATCTTTCCCAGTCTCTGTTTAGCTGTGGCAAGTCCTTTCTTTGGACGTTTCCCTATGAGAAAAAAAAACAACTATGGGTATAGTTCATAGCAAAAAGCCTTTTTGGTTTGGCCATGAAAGAAGAAAATATTGTTCACACAGGTATGCTATTATATACAGTGATGAACCACGCATGACAGTTTGACGGGTTGTAGTTTAAAATTTTTTTCTTAAAAAATAGTGAAAAGTAGGGTTGTCACAATCATTAAACTGTAGCTTGAATAACTGAAATAATTAAACAACCTGTCTCTGTTTGTTAAGTGTATGCAAGCACAAGCTTACATAGTCAAAGTGATAAGCTGTCAATACTAGTTAGACACTGACACAAACATAACTCACCATCGTCCTCTATGTGTTATAACTGTTTGCATAAGATTAAAGAAATTTAAATACATTCTGCTAATATTTTCTAAGTAACAAAGCTTCAAGTAATAAAATATATTAAATTGATTATATAAATAAATGTGGATATCAATCAAAAAGTGCAGCTCCTGTTCTGCAGCCCTGTAAACATGAGAGGAACGCCTCTGATTCTCCTCTGATTTTTGTTTTGCATCCACTATTCTGCAACAACATCAAAACAAATTTGGTCACCCACTCCAATAAGGAGCTTACTGAAGACATTTACCTTGTCCTACCCCAGCAGACCCAGGACTTGCTAGTCCAGCAGGTGTGGGTGTAGAGGGGGAGTAGTTGCTGCTGTTTTGAGGAGAAAGAGAGGGCCGTCTAGACGTAAGGAACACCCCTGGGGCCATGGCAGCACTTCCTCTGGGACCACCTGGGCCAAAGGGTCCTGCTGTGTACTCATGGTCCAGCAGGCTGGCAGAGTAGGCTTCCACTCTCCTTTCCTCCGTGATACAGTCCACTGGAGGTTCAGGAGGCAGTGAGGGGGACATTGGGCTTGAGTCTGTCTGTAGCTGCAGTTGTGATGCTGCAGCATGCACTTTTTCTTGAGGGATCTTCTTTTTTGTGTATTTTCTCTTGGTTGTTGTTTTCTGTTGCTCCTAATTCAAAATCAAAGGAAGAAAGTATTTATATATAGTATGTATCGGTGCCAATGCATATCATAACCACCTGCACCTACATCGTAGTCTAATGCTCACCTGTTGTGCCAGTTTAGCTGCAGCAGCAGCAAGCCCAGTCTCTACAGATGCCACCCTGACTCCCTCTCTCACTGGTCGCTCCTGCTTGGGCAGGGTGGGGGTCACGCGAGCTAGGATTAAAAGAACAGCAGCAAATCTTGTGTCGGTTACATACAGGCATGTGTGGCTATGAAAGATTTCTTCTTATGTATTATAGTTGTTATAACCTTTAGGGCTCCATGGCGTATCATCCCAGTTCCTCTTTCTCTTCATTTTGGATTTCATTGTATGGTCTTCCTCATCTGACTCTAATGAAGGGTACACTAAATACAATAGAAACATTCAAAAGAATTAAAATCAATGAGTTTATATCTTTTGAACACCAAAAATACGGGATACTAAAATCTGTAATCTGAACTCACCATAGTCAGAATCTTTGAAACATGTACCCAGCGTCTCTTGCTCATCTGGGCTCTCCTCGTCACTTAGGTGCCTGGCAGGCCTTTTGATGGGCCGTTTTCCGGGCCTCTGAATTGTGGTTTTCTTCTCGCCTTTTTTCTGAGAACCACTCACCCAGGTGGCTCTTCTACCTTTTTCATTCATGACCCTCAGCCCATCGCCCCCTCCAGATACAGAGAGAGGAGAGGAAGAGGAAGAAGAGGAGGAAGATGAGGAGGAAGAAGAGGACGAGGAGGAAGATGAAGGGGGATTTGCCATGGACAGCATGCCCTGGATCGCATCACGAGTACTGGGAGAGGCTGGGGCTTCCTCACTAAGTGGAAAAAAAACAACAAAAAATGAGGTCTGTAGCTTTTGGTAATTGCATGTAAACATTTCATTTTATTCTTTCTTCTGATGTATTTTCTAATCAACTTTGATGCAGTGGTGTTTAAGTTTACCTCAAAGCAAGAGGCAGTTTCATGGCATGGCAGGTTTTGTACCTGAGGGCTGGGTCCAGGCCAGCCACCTGTTTGCTGGCCTTAAGCAAGTCCAAAATTCCTCCTGCTCCCCCCTTCACCCCTTGAACAGCAAGCATTTCTTCATCTGTTGTGTAGTCCTCCTAAATTACAAAAAAATTATTCTGTGCTTACTCCCCAGTAACTTTTCAAGTGCTAAAGGAAAATGCCAGATTACAGAAGCACCTGATTACCTCAATGTCAAAGTCCACCTCTCCCGGTTCCCTGACTCTGTGGGGGTCAGTGCATGGCTTTGCCCGAGGTAGTTTCCTGGGAAGACCTGTTGCACAATAACATCTTTAAATAAGTCTATATAGCGAAGCTGATCTGAAGTGCTGAATTATCTAAATAGCATCACTAATAAAGCTGACATGACCCTACCAGCCAATTTCTTCTTGGTAGATACAGCTGGCCTGCGACGAGGTGGCGGGCTTTCGTCAATCTGAAGCTCATCTTCAGAATCAAAGTCTGAAAGTGCTGAGCTGCTTGTTAAAGGCTGAAACTGAGCAGTGCGCCCAGCTCCATTAGCACTGCTCGAGCGGCCCCCCTTCTTCCTGAGAGAATATTAAAGAGACATACAGCAAAGTCATGACATAAGAAAACCCAATCACGATACCAACACAGAGTGATGCAAAACTATCCAAATACAAGTCAAATCATACCCTTCTATTTTGCCATTGGTCAGGACCAGTTTGAGCTTGCTCTTATTTATTTTCCCTTCAAAGTCATCCAGACAAGCACCAGGTAGGTCCATCTTTAGGGAAAAAAAAAAGTTTATAAAACATCAAGTATTTATTCCCATGCCAAGAGTGTAAGAGTCTATAAGAACTTCACCTTGCTCTTGTTCTTGGCTTTATTTCCTGGCTGAAATTTCTTGAGTGTGTGTTTAGTATGAATCTCAAGCATGTCCAGCTCGCCAGCCTCTGTCTTGATCTCCTTCCCTTTTTGGCCTTTTTTCTTGGGCCCTGGAGGGCCTACACCCCCTCCGGCAGCCATATCCTTAGGTTTGGGGCCCCTCTTTTTACCGGGCGGTCTTCCAGAATTGAGAGGAGTAGTTAATGGTGCCTTGGGATGAGGAGATGGAAGACCCTGAGAGCCACCAAAAGGAGCCCCACTTCTGCCAATATTCTGCTGGAAGATATCCTGACAGTAGCCAAACATGAAATAAGTGAATAAATTACTATCTTTTCTCAAGCGCACACAAAATTGTACAAACTCTTAAGACCCAACCTTTCCCAGAAACGTAATGAACATTCACCTCCACAAGCCGTATCTCTTTAGCAAGATCCTTCACCAGCTGCTGCGTCTTTATGGTCTCTGGGATCTCATCCTCATGTTCAGCCAAGGACTGAACGGTGAAAGAGAAAAAAAATCACCACATATTAATATATAATAATAATATAATAATAATAATAATAATAATAATAATAATAATAGAATCATTATGATTCAAAATGCATGACAACTATTTTATTACATAAAATGAGGCAGCAAATGAACAAAAATTCCAATTATCCACAATCTGCCTTGCAAAATAGCTTAAATACGCACAAATTTAGTTATGAGGGTTATAACTGATCTATAAATTACCTCTTTGCGGGTCCAGCTTCGGAAAGCATTATTGAGAGCCTTGGCTCCATTCACCAAGTAAGAGGCAGGATGCCGGCGATTTTCCCTTAGCCCTACAATGAACACAACAGCATGGCTTAAGAAAGTACCTCTAGCTTGGGTTCACAAACCTTAGTTATAGTGTAAATAGTATGAAAACCACACAGGATACTATAACATTCCCTAACTAATGTCACACTAGCCAAACTATGAATATCTGAAGCTAAGACATACTGAACATTTTGTGTAACAAACTAAACAACTTCAATGTTTCAAAGTGAAACCAATAAAGTGAAACTGTGACGTCTTACCTCTGAAGGTGTCAAGCAGGTGCTTGCCAACATACCAGCATACAGTCTCAAAGTTAGGAAACTTAAATAAGTCTGCTGTGCTGAGTCTCTTCTCTATTTCATAAGCCCTGACAAAGTCAGAAGAAACCCATCAAACTGAAGTACTGGGACCAAAAATGCATGCCTGATATGATTAATTAAAAAGATACATTTTGTTGAAAACTCACCGAAGCTGCATGTCAATGTTGAGACTGTGAAGAAAATTTCCACCAAATGCCAGACAGTCAACAGGAGTGAGAACTGCATGTATCCAACCTGACAGATGATAAAAAAGACCACAAGTTTAAAAAACAATGGCACTACCATCCCCATCATGTCCCTTTACCTTAGCATTGAATATCTCAGCACTTTATTTAGCACACAAGAGAATATATAGTAATTGATTTGGGTTTGTATATAAAAGATCTCATTTTGAGTGTAAGCCAAGAATGTCCTCTTTCCCCAAGCACCTGATCAGCTACAATCAAACTAATTAAAATATCCCTATAAATGCATGTGCACATTTATTAAGACTAAATTTATGCAGAAATATGCTATGATAAGGACAAATAACCTCAGTTATTATACAAACTCAAACAGTAATGGAAAGATGCACACCAGTAGGGATAAAGAGTGTGTTTCCTTGCTTGAGAGAGCACTTGTAGCACATGTCCACTTGGTCCCCAAAGAAGAGCTCATTCTGATTGGAGGAGGAGCTCCATCGTTCAAACAGGGCCAGATTGGCGGGTGTTGGACGGATCAGGTAGAAGGTCTTCTCACCCTGAGATAACAGTGTTAACCATTTTTAGTACAACTTGTAAATATGCCTAAACTAACTGCTATATTTAGGTAAGAAAGTTGAATGATCCTGAAATGTGCCTTACTCGCAGGACATGGTACCACACAGAGGTTCCTCCAAAATCAATGTGGAAGTCTGTGTAACTGTCCTTCACCCCCATCAGGCAGTACTTCTGCACATTTGGTCTCTCAAACACAGACTCCTCTGGCCAGAGATTTTCCACCCATGATAGTTTCCTCACAATCTTTGGTGTCTCTACCAAATTAGACAACCTAAAGGTATGCAAAGTGAACCTGAGTTAGTGCACCGTGCTATTTGAAGGTAAATGTGAACAATTACTGAAAAGAAGTTTTTACATATTCAATGTCAACTTCAATGGACACCAAGTTAGACTATGTTGATAGACAGAGCACCAAATCATACCTTGTATCTGAAAACTCCAGGCTTATGACATTGAGAACTCTGTCTCTGTTGGGGCTGTTATAGTATGCAGCAAAATCCCCAAGTTTCATCTTCAGGTCTGCCTGACGGATCACATCAATGACATCAATTTCCTTGTCACTTCCTACAAGATAAAACATTTTATCAACATCTTATAAACTGTGCACTGGTTGATATCCATCTCACAAAGGTTACTGTAAATAAAGGTTTAGAAATCTATGAGGAGAAACAATACTGCTAACAGTTCTAGACTATTTACCAATATAGTGTTCAACATCAGACACAGAGAAAGATGATGGGGGTAGACTCATGCCCAGTCCATCCCTCCTCAAGACTAAGACCGGGACACTGAAGGAGCGTTCCTCTAGAAAGTCAACTGTGAGCTGGGCTCCTGTCGGCTTCAGCAGGACCTCATCAGCACTATAGCGCAAAGAACAAATTTCAAATAAGAAACAAGTCCTTTTTCTCACACTGTTTTCAATTTCAACAGCCCTAATATAATAATAATAATAATAATAATAATAATAATAATAATAAGTTCAATTTATATAGCGCCTTTCACAAACCATAATATGTCTGCTTAATATAAACAGCACTTAAAGTCAAAATTAAAATGCATTGTTACCACAAATTAATGTATTTATTATGACTTTATTACCTTGGAAACGTACGGCTGCGTAATTCTCTAACAAACTGTGGACTCCCAGTTTTCACAGGCCGGCCTGACTCGCGTCCACTCACTGCACTATCAGACTGCTGTTTAGAGCCACCACGTCGCTTACGCACTTTAAGACAAACAACAAACAATAACAACACAAATAATCTATTTGCTAGTAATTTTAAATTGGGGCAAGCATAAAAACAGGCAAAAAAAAAAAAAAAAAGTCAAACTACTAACATTTTTTTCGACCATAAAACAAGTATAATAATTCCCAGAATTGTTGTTACATGTGTGACTTCGTTTGTTAAAACCTTACTGAAATATTTGTAAAAAAAAAAAAAAAATTATAAATAAAAAATAAAATAAAAAATAACAAATCAGAAAAGGGGGGGAGGGTGGCAAGTACTTACTGACAGATGGTCCATGTGTCACTTGACAGTTAGGGCAATGGTACAGGTCAATGTCTGCTGCTTTGTCTTCTTCCACTCCAACACAACTACATGAAAAGATTACTACTGTAACACACTTGGCATTATGACACCCAATAAACAGTAAAGAGGCTCATGAGGTTTAACATGTATTAAAATGTATCACTCACCTTCCATGAAACCAATCTTGACAAACATCGCACTCAATCATAAACCGTGTGACATCGTAAGGAAGTCGGCACAAGCAGTACACAGGAACAGAAGCCATACTGACGTTGCGGGTGGACTATTTAAGCATCAGAAAACAACAAGTCTAAAACTTTATTACTCCCTTTAGGCACCACAGTGTTCCACAGTGGTTGTAACTGTGGACAAGTTCACTTGTGGTTCACTTCACTTGTCAGCAGTAAAACGTCTGTCAGCTTTGGTGTCCAGTATTAGCCACAGTAATACAACTGTGGAATATGATGGGAGGGAAAGTTTGCTTCTGATGGCACAATGCAAGGCTACTGTTGCCACTGCAGACAAACTCAGCAGCCAGCATATACCATGATGCGACACCTGTAGAGACAATAATTCAATAATTCTAAGTAAAACGACAACACAGGCAATAATTGTTTTATGTTCTTGTTAACTACATAAATTAAAGTTCATTGTTATTCATTTATACCAAGTCTATACCACAACCACAGCTTGGATGTGATCACCCAAATGCTACAATATAACTAAACCAAATTAATGAAGATACATTTTGAGACACAGCATGAATTTATGACAAGATTATGTTTCAAAAATTTGCTACATTCCAGTATGTGTATACTTCACTCAAAACAGTTGCTAAAAACACTGGTATGAAAAGTACTCTACATACTATATATTATAAAAGTTCAATACTACCCATATGTTGCCACAGTGAATTGTGTAAATAACTGTGTAAATAGCTTAATGCTCACTTGTTGGTTATTCAGACTGATTGTTTCTCCACTGTGCTGATCAATTAAAACACTCATTTGTAAACAACTAATTCTAAATATGGAAGCCAATTCCTGCAACTTTAACCAAATAATAATACAAATCAGCACTAAAATATGTGTGTGATTTATTTATTTTGTTAATTATTTTAAGTGAATTGCTATGTCAGTGTTTTGAGATACTAAGTCGTTACACTTTGAGATACTAAGTTATTGTTTTGAAATACTAAGTCACTGTTTTGAGACATTATTTCATTATTTTGATATACTGTCGTTATTTTGAGATATCACTACTTTGCTAATACTAAGCCATTATTTGAAGATATTATCTCGTTATTCTTAAATATCGTCGTTAGTTTGACACTAAGTACAATAAGAACTCATTTCGAGAACATAATAATACAAAAAAGATCAGAAATAGTCTCAAAACAAAAATAAATTCTCTCTAAATAATGACTTAGAAATTCACAAAATAATGAAAAAGGTGCTGAATATTTTATTATTAAAGGCGGGAAGTGGCTTCCATAGAGTTGAGTAATTAAAACAATAATCTGACATTTAAATTCTCTCAACAGTCACCTGCATGTAGCTGTTTATTTAGCCAGCCTGTAAAACTGATGTAGCTCGCTAACCAGCTAAGATTGGCTACACAGCCTAAATATACTGAACACAACAAACACGGGAACTCAGGCTAAGATAGCCTAGCTATGCTAGCAAATAATTAGCCAAGCACTCCATTACATTTGCTAGCTAGTTAACATAGACAAATTCAAACGGACAAACGTGTTCTTTTTCATATTTATTTACCAACATTGCAGTTAAAAGTGCAGTTCTAAAGAGGAAAAGTTCCGAGCTAATAGCACTGGCTACTGGGCTACTCTACTATGCAGCTCGTAACGAAGCTAACATGCTAACTAAAGTACGCTACGCATTACCGTTAGCGGATCTATTTATCAGCTAACTTTAAGTTTAACGTTACTTGGCCAAACAGCTACTAACTATATTACAGCTACCTTAATAATTTTTATTTAATAGCTGTGAAATAAATGTGTACATGCTGCTCTTGAATCTTGGGCCCGCGTCAAAGCAAAACAGACAAAAGACTGAGCGCAAAGCCCTGTCAAGTCTTACCGAGCTTAGAGTCTCGCTAGTTGAGCGAGGGCCAGGAGCGTCATACCGGTTGGAATCTCTGGGAAAATCCGAGGCGCCGTAAGGCCTACTTAAGAAATATTAACCTGCTTTCCGATTACGAGTATTTGAATTGCATCTTGTTGTTTTTGCTCATTTAAAAAATGAAGGCTGGTGAGTAATGTACTCAACACTACAACCAAATGTATCAGAAGCGATGCAAAGCAATAACTCTGTTCAATTCGCTACATAAACATTGGCGGTAGAGAGTATCCATGTCAACACATCCGCGCAGCGACCACTGTCTGCAGCTGAGAGAACAGATCATCAGTTCAGCTACATTTCGGATTAACGGGCCTGTACTCACAGCCAGAGACTTTCTGTGATAACATATACAGCCAGTGAATTAACTTTATGACTATAGAGTGAAATATCTATAGCTTTATCTTTATATAGATCTATAACTTTATAGTAAAGATTTTTTCTGAGGTTATAGGCTGATACAACCTATATAGATTCAGACAGCTATGTGATGTACAGCTAGTTCATAAGCAAAGATATATACAATACCACTTTAGAAAAAAATATATTTTGGAAAAGCTCATAATATAATTCAAAAAGGTAAACTGACATTTTTTTTATTTATTACATATGAAGTGACATATTTCAAGCCATTTTTGCTTTTAATGTTTATCAGTATGACTTCCAGAAATGCAGAATATCACTTTATTCAAATATTTAATTTTAATTTTGAGTAAATTACTATTCAAAAAGGATCAATGTAAAACAAAAAAAAGGCCTGAAATATGTGACATATGTGTAAGAAAAATAACATATATACATACAGTATATGAGAGTTTACCATTAGCTAAATTAAATTATGAACACAAGCTTTTTCCATAAAATGTAAATTTTTGAAGATGTGGGTGTGTCTGTCTGTATGTGTACAGACAAAAATGATCTGCACTTTAGTTATATTAAAAATTCTGCAGTGTGGCTGCTGTGTTAACACTTTCTGTACTAAGTCATTGTAATTGCTGTACAGGTCTGAACATGTTACGTCAGTTCATTTATGACTGCAGTGCAACAAAAAATGGCCGCCACACTTACGATTTGTACAAAAGAAGAGCAACGTGCAGTGATTGAGGGAATATGAAAGCTTGTTGATAGATTCTGAGAACTGATTAAAATAAATTCTACATCCAGAGTGTGGACACATTTTGACTCACCTTAGGCCTAGACCTATTCTAAGTGATTTAAACATTATTTTATTCACAGTGGGCTAAAACAACAGGCTTGTTTATCATTTTCAAATAATTGTGCCTATCTGTATGTCTATCTATATACAGGGCTTTTGTCATATTAAGTGTTTTTTTAGTCATATACAAAGGAAATATGCTGCTGGACATTTAGATTGTAGATGTACAGTGGTGCTTCAACATTTGTGAACCATTCATATATCTATATTTCTATACTATAAAGTTTGTGAACCCTTTAGAATTTTCTGTTTCTGCATAAATATGACCTAAAACATCATCAGATTTTCACACAAGTCCTAAAATTAGATAAAGAGAACCCAATTAAACAAATGAGACAAAAATAATATATACCTCGTCATTTATTTATTGAGGAAAATGATCAAATATGACATATTTATAACATATTTATAATCATTATGATATGATGTTTTAGGTCATATTTATGCAGAAACTGAAAATTCTGAAGGGTTCACCAACTTTCAGCACCAGTGTAAAATCAGTGACAGTAGCTCCTCTGTTGCTGGACACTTCATGTTGGTCATTCTCTAGTCCTTTATTGGTGGACACAGGACTCTGGATTAGCTGGATATTTTTGATTGGTGGACTATTCTCAGTCCAGAATTGACACTTAGGTGTTTAAAAACTCCAGCAGCTGTGCTGTGTCTGATTCGCTGAGAGGCGAACGTGTTAACCACTAAGCCGCCGTGCCGCCCGATGATGATGATGATGATAATAATAATAATAATAATAATAATAATAATAATAATAATAATAATATATTGTCATTCCCTAAACAAAAAATAAGTTGCTTCACTTTTTGGTATTTTCTTGTTTTCTGCATAATTCTGCAGATGTTCTTTACATTGTGTGAAACCTTCATGAAGACCATAAGAAATGCTCCAAAATGGCTCTGAATAAAATCTCTATACATAACTGTGCATTTACATACATCTGTAAAAATTTAATTTGGAGATACTGTATTTTTTGTACAGCAAAGATATGTTTCCAAAAATGTGTAAAGAAATGTTTAAAATAGGAATATCCAAATCCACATTTGTCCAGTAGGGGGAGTTATTAGCAAAGTAGTACCAGTGAGAGGTACTTAACCTTCCTTTATGGTTTGCTTTATGTCCGATGAACAGAGTGATTCATTTGGTCATTTGGTTTAAGTTTTGTGCAGAATGTCATCAGAGGCCTCCAGTTTTAGTCACTCATTTTGAACAGAACATGTTTTTAAACTATTAAATCTATTCTTCAGTTAGATTCAGGTAGTACATCATTACATCACAGAAACTGAAGAATTATAATGCTGTTTAACTTATAATTCTGTTCTATTCAGTGCCAAAGAATAAGATATGCAAATTCAAAATAATGTTTTTAAGAGCATTACAAATAAGATTATTGATAACAAACGCTTACCTTCTTCTTCACAGTATGTAAATTCACTGCTTTTCCTTTTTCTGCCATGAATCAGTCCTGAGAAAGGAGTTAAATTAGTAACAAAACATATTGAGGACTCTTAACTGTTATATTCAACAATCTTTAAAGGAAGTAGCATCATATGCAATGTATGATTGACTAATTAGTACACGTCTCATGGTTGGTAATTTCTCATGCTTCCTTAAAACTCAGCACTGATTAAATTTGATTAAAATATATCCTGAATCAGCAATGATAGTAATGTTCCTGATGAAAATGTGTATTTTAAATGTTCATACTTTAGGAAGAAACTGAATATCATAGCAAATTTACATCTGAAGCTTTGAAAGTTTGTACATGGTTTGTTTATTATTCCGTTTACTGCTTTTATTGTTTAGTTATTTTTAACTTAAAAAAGATAACTACTAATTAGGAAATAAGATTACTCAGCTACAAATATAATAGAAAGTTACTTTTTGGCTCTTCTTTAAAATGAGAGATACTGTTATTAAACATTCATAGCAGTAACATTAGAGTAATCTATTATACACTGCTCTCCTTGTCCCATTAATAACCTGCACCATTCTTAACTCAACTGAAGTATAATAGTACTGAATAAACTGCATAGAGATTTTATGATACCACTGTTTTGCTGGTATTTTTGTATTTCAACTTATTTACAAACATCACATAAAGAAAATATTGTGTATCTTGAAAATGTATGGTGATATTAAATGTTTGTCAAATTGTCCACACTGGCTCCAGGTTGCAAAGCTTGGTAACCCAGCCTCAGCGCTGGTGGCCGAGGCCTGGCTCTGGGGTGGGCTGGCGGGGCTTCAGCAGTCCGCGCCCCCATCACGGATTGATGAATTGATTGCGGTGCTGCTGCCAGTGTGTCTGTGCCCTGGGCGAGGGCGCCCCGGTTACGAGAGGGAATCCCAGCAATGGCACCCGCTGTGGTGCTGCAATTGTGTGCGGCCTGCAGGGGGCTTCGGGGGCTGGCAGCCCCGGGAGCAGACCTGACCCACATACTGCTGTCACACCCCTGGAGACCCACACTGTGAGGGCAGGCAGGGAGGTGTGCAACTGAGTGTGTGTGTTTTGAGTATCTCTGTGTGTATGTGTGGGTGGGATAAGCAGGGGAAAAGTGGGGGTGAGGTGGTGGGCAACTCTCATTGAGAGGATTTTCACAATTCCCACTGCTAGATTTTTCCTAGTTAGTGATTAATGTTGGCAGAGTCCTCTTAGAAACGTTTCCAAAAAAAACCTAAAAGGCACTGCATGTCATGAGCTGTTAAAAGCTCAGGTATAACTAATTCTTCTGTATTCGGAGCCATACCCTAAGAAAAGATTTATAACACTTTGTGGTATCGCGTAATGTTACCAGCATTAAGACACCCGTTCTATAATTATGTACCAAACCACAAAAAGGCTGAAATATATGCTAACAGAGCCCCACATCCCACAATACTTAAACTGAATTCTGAAAATAACCAAATGCATAATAAACCCAGCATGGAAGCAACTGCTACAGTCAAACCTCACACAACTGCTTTTTCATTTTGATCAGAGAGACTTTATTTGGGAAGTTTGGTTCAAGAAATGTATGTGCATATTCATACAGGCAGATAGTAATGTAGACCAAGCATCAATGTGTTTCTAAGCTGTTTTGGACAACTGGATTCTTTAAGTAATGGATAGTGAATGTACAGTGAATCACTACTACAAAAATCAATTAATAAATGTAGGATTTGCCTCTCAACATGTATTTTAAATAAGAACAGAATATAAATAACTAATACATAACTTTTCAAATTAAGCCTCTATGTAAATTATATTACAATGAGCTTTGATGCATGAAATTTGTGTGCATATATGTGAAAACCCAACCAGATTAGCAGAATGATAGATTAGCTGAGGTCCTGGATGTGCTGTGTCATGCAGCGATATAAAGTCTAGTGCATTATTAAGATCTTCACAAAATCACTGCTTGAACATTTACTGAATGTTTGACTTTACCACCAGAATCTCAGCATGAGAAGCATCAATACAAAGCATAAATGATATGGACAAAGCGTCTACAAAAATACAAAAGATTTGTTTTCATTAGCAGCAAGAAATGAAAATTTAAACCTAAATTAAAATGTCAATAAAAATTTATTTTATTATATTTTTTTTTTACATTCAGACTCGTTTACAGGCACCAACATATGCACACATTTGAATATGATGTAAAATCAGAGTAGTAGGGCTGCGCAATACATAGTTGGCTAGTTTTTATCACAATATTGACCTTTATAGTACCGATATTGCAGAAGGTTGTAATACTCAAATAATGTTTTATTGTGTGGCGTGAGCATTTCTATAGATGCCCTGAGGACATGGTTTTGCTTATCCTTACTGTTTTTGTACAATAGTGGGGGAGTTTTTTTAAAGATCTCAATAGTAGTAGACCAATTAATCAATTGGTTCGTTTATCTGGCTGATAATTTACATTTTTAGCATCGCTGATGATTGTTAAACAATAAACCTGTGCTCACAATGTCAGTAAACAAAAAATGCCACATTTGCAGCCACACTTGCAGGCAGCCATATCAGTGCTGGTGTTATAGAACAATGTTAGAGCTCCCCCTAGTATGTATTTCACTGTTTTACAGGCAGCTGAAGCCATCCTGCTCTCTAAATATCAGCATCAATGTTTAGCAGGCTAAGACGCTAACACTATGACCAGAGGATCGTGAGTTTGAATCCCGGTCATGCTGTTTGCCATCAACAGCCGGGGCCCAAGAGAGCAAAAATTGGCAGTGCTCTCATGGCGCTCTCACTCTCCCTACCACTCACACATTGCAATGTCTGCTGGCTCAGGCATCTACTGATTGGTCTATTCGGAACTGGGAACCCTGTGCTTTCCTCCGAGTATGTTAGCTCACCAGTGACTGTGTATGAAGTGGTAGTTCGTAAAGAGGCGGTGGCCGTATCACACGCAGCGGAAGAGGTGTGTGCGCATGTCTTCATCCTCCTAGAGTCAGAGACAGTGCAAAGTGATGGGGAGAGCCCCCTAGTGGATGGGATGGGTTAATTGGCTACTACCACATTGGGAAGGGAAGAAAAAAAACTGTTATATTATGCTAATGAAATAAATAATATTCTCAATGAAACAAGCAAAATGGAGTATAAAAGATATGCAAAATCATCGTCTTTTAGGGCTTCAATGCATTTTGACTGATCACAATTCCAGTTTTTGACTTAATTTACATATATAATCCATTATTATTCATATTGTGCAGCCCTACAGAGTGCCTTAAAATCAATCTCATTATTATAAAGATACTCTAAGAGTCTCCACTAGTCAGAGCTACAGAGAGCTACTCCTGCCCTGCTATTAAGGCCTATCCACAGCATCTAATACACACATGCAACACATACAGCGAGACAGCAGCGCACATAACCACAATAAACAGGCACCATGCAAGAGCAGCAAGTTCCTTTCACCGAGATGTACAAATGCTGCTGTCTTGTCGCAGAATTGTGAGGTTCACTCTAGGCATGTTCACTACAACAAGACAAAAATGAGCATCCACCATAGCAGTGCAGAAACTATCATTCTTTCAGGACAATGTGTACGTGCAAATACAAGAGAGCAGTGATCAAATCATCTGTCTGTTCACACAGGACTTACTGAGGCCTGCTCAAGGACCTGGGCTATATATACAAGCAGCAAAAGTACTACCACCACTCTCTACACATTTCACCACCAAATTAAATGCTATTAAAACAGTGTATTACTGTAACATACCCACAGCATTACTCTGGCAAAAACAAATAAAACTGAAATACAATGGAGCCTAAAATTCCTTGAGTCTCTGAAATCCTCCAATAATTAGAACCGAATCTCTGGAGTTGATCAAGAACACTTTTTTTATTTTAATTCATCTCCTATGTTTAAAGCCTTTTGAAAAGAATGGCTAAGCCAAGAAGAGCCAAGTTTTGAGCCACTAAGTCTCATATGATAGTTTAAATGACCTGCATTTAATACTAATGACTTTATGCCACAGTAAAAGTAATACTGCTAATAATAGATCAGAGCTTTTTCATTATCCCCTTTTGTTTTACACATTTACAGGCTGAATATATTAGATTCTGATAACTGTCACCATCAAAAAATGAAAGTCATGGCAAAATGTGCTATCGATCTTTTGTGATTACATTCATAACAGATTCATCAAAACTGGAGAGATGTTTAAAGTGACATTTTTACAAAGTGAGAAAGCACTGATGAGTGGACTACAGGCTGCACAGTAAAACTCTGAGCTGGCCTGGCCTTTCCACACTCGTCTTGTAAACAGAATAAAAGAAACTCCAACCCTCTGGCGCTCCCCGATGAGCTGCAGCTCAGATTCTTTCTCCACCAGTCTGCTTTACTTCTTGTTCTTAAGCTGGTTGGCCAGCCAGTCCAGCCCCTCATACAAGCCATCACCGCTGGTGGCGCAGGTGGCCTGGATGTACCAGTTACGATGACGGAGTGAGTGAAGGCCCAGCTTATCTGTGATCTCTGCTGCATTCATGGCATTTGGCAGGTCCTGCGCAGAGAGATCAAGCAAAGACAAATGCCATGAGGCACAGATTAGTAAAAAACGAGGTAAGAGTATAAAGTACTGCATTAAAGAAAGCTACAATATAATAACTAAGAAACAACGTGAGTGTAGAAGTGCCATTTATAAACTTCAGACTAAATATGGATTAAATGAAATGAAATATGTTTGGAATGGTACTCTCAAAGACAACAGTGCTTCTGCAAGCAAACATCTGTGAGCAATATGAAAATGTTTGATAGCCAAAAATAAGAATTGACTATCAAAACATTTTGACTGAGATGTAAACCATTAGATAACAGGTCTTCAGCTCTGGACTTTGAATTTCCAGTCCTGGATTATGTAATCACTGGTAGTTTTCACACTGGGTGGCCAAATAAGATAC
>BRDA01000789.1:0-20467 GCA_036984385.1 Crenuchus spilurus
GGTGGTATGGAAGCCCAGGTTGCTTTGATAGTTTCAGCTCGCCAGTACTGTTTGGTCTGGTGTCTCTCATCTTTCTCTTGACAGTAGCTCATAGATTCTCTGTGAGGTTTAGGTCAGGTGAGTTTACTGCCCGGCACAGTGGTACTGTACTTTTGGCAGTGTGGGTAGGTGCCAAGTCCTGCTGAGAAATGAAATCTGCATCTCTCTAAAGCTTGTCAGCAAAGGGAAGTCTGAAGTGCTCTAAAATGTTCTGGTAGATGCTGCGCTGACTTTGAACTTGATATAACACAGTGGACCAACACCATACCAGACATGCACATACACTATATGAACAAAAGTACTGGGACACCTGCTCATTCATTGTTTCTTCTGAAATGAAAGATATTTAAAAAAGAGTTCATCCTGCTTTCATTGGAGTAATTGATCCTGAAACCATCACTGAAAGTAAATTTGTAAATCAAGGTCTCAGAGTCTGGAGGAAGAGTGTAGAGACACATAATCCAAGCTGCTGGAGGTTTAGTGTTAAGTTTCTACAATCACTGATGGTTTGAGGAGCCGTGTCATCTGCTGGTGTTGGTCCACTCTGTTAAGTCTAAAGTCAGTACAGAAGTCTGCCAGGACATTTTAGAGCACTTCATGCTTCCCTCTGCTGACAAGCTTTTTGGAGATGCAATTTCATTTTCCAGCAGTGCCACAGGCTGATGGTCTCCATGCCACTGATGCAGTAATTCATGCAAAAGGAGCCCTGACCAAGTACTGAGTATGTACATACTTTTCAGTAGAACAACATTTATGTATTAAAAATAATTTTTAATTGGTCTTATATAATATTCTATTTTTTGAGATACTGACTTTTGGGTTTTCATTGGCTGTAGAACATAATAATCATCATTAAAATAAATAAACACTTGAAATAGACACTTTGTGTGTATAGTGTGTAGTTTTACTTTTCAAACTGAATTACTGAAATTAATGAACTTTTAGATGATATCAAATTTTTTAAGATGCACCTGTAAACTGCAATATATTTTATATTCAACACACTTTTTATTTTTTAATGTTGAAGCTGTTTGAATAGTAATGTGCTCAAACTCAAAATAAAATATTCTAATAATCTGAGATTCTGGATTTCTGATTTTCATGAGCTAAAAGCCATACTGATCAACACTGAAGCAGAAAAAAAGCCTTGACATTTCCCTTTACACGTAATGAATGTAACTTTTTCAATTGAAATATGATCAAGGATTTTTTATGATGCAAATTTTTTTAGATGCACTAGAATTTATATAGTTTATAGAAAATATAAAGGGGATTATTTTACTTTTTCCCTACATTTTCACTGAACTGCACCATAAAATGTCCTATGGAATGGCATAATAAATAAATAAATAATTAAATAAATAATATTTGCTAATATAGAAATAGATTTATACTTATTTTATTTACACTTATTTTTAATATTGTGTTATTGATTTAATATTAAATTATGGATTTTCTGTGACTTGTTGAAATTGGTGGATGTTTTCCATAAACATAAATCACACTAAAGGACAACAAAACTAAACACCTTCAGTGTTTTTTTCATCATGTACTGCTTATGTGACAAGCTTCACAGAGGCCTTCGGTCATATGACCTTGAATGGGGTCCTTCAACTATACAAAGTTGTCTGTGGAGTTGCCCAGACGAGGATTACAGCAACAAAAAGTATCAGGTTCTTGCACTTATATAATGAATTTTAATAATAATAATAATAATAATAATAATAATAATAATAATAATAATAATAATAATAATAATAATAATAATGAAGAAGAAAAAAAATAAAACATTCATGTAAAAAATTAGTTATGTATATAGAAACAGACACCTGTAACATTATGGCTGAATAATTTATCAACATTTCTATTTTTTATTAATATTTTTTTTGAGCTACGATTGATACACACATACCATAAGACCAATTTGAGATTAGGCACAAAAATATAATAATAATAATAATAATAATAATAATAATAATAATAATAATAATAATAATAATAATAATAATAATAATACTTTAATAAAACATTACTCCACATTCAATGATAACGAAACTTACTATACACATTTTTTAAATCTTGACTCTTAACTAAATCAACAATGAAAATAAATGATTTTTTTGACATACTAGTGAGTACTGTTCTTTCATTTTGCAGAGAAAACACCCACATATGCTGTACACAGGACACTAAATCTCTACTAAGGTTTCCACAATTAAAATTATTAATTCATTAAATATACTTAATTACAAAAAAATAAGAAAAAAAATGCAGGAATGTTCATAATTCATGTAGTTCATTGTAATTAAATCCTAATAGAAAATCATACATGTATAATGAAATGTCATTTAAACAACCATTTAAACATCACATATTATACAATATTCTTCATCTTAGACTATGTCCAGTATGCAGTGCATTCATTTATACCGGCTTAGATCTGTCTACTTGACTTCAGTCAACACAACCAATTTATAATAACTTTATTATTCAGATAAGACAATCAAATGTATGCACATTAGTTCACAAACATATCAATTATTTTTTCAGTGCTTTAAGAAATGCAACGTCTTATAAGAGTAAAAAAGTCTCTTTAAAGTTTAACTGAGAATCAACTGAATTATGAGGTCATTGTTTACATGTACTTATCATTATTCATTTCATATGTAACGGCTCATTCAGCCAGATGCTTCATTATCAAGTTAAAAATAATGAAATGGGGATTTGGGTACATTTCATGGGACATACCCAGTATTCTCTATAACTCAGAAAGATCTCAGCTGTTACAGACTTTCCTGGAAGAGTTTATTGTAGTGCTGCTGGCTTTCTGTGGCCATGACACTCCTGAGGCAGAACCAGAAGTACTGTTGCGCTTGAGGGTTCCTTGGCCATTCCAGCACGGACCGTCTGTACAGCCTTTTCCTGAGCCTCAGGTACTTGGAGTGACAGTCAGAGAATTTCTCCAGAAAAATCAGGATGATGACATCGTTTTTCTCATCAACAAGCCGCTGGTGGGCCAGATAGAAAGCCGTCTTGAAGTGGCCACTCCTGATGAAGCGGCCAGTTAGGATGAATACAGTGTGCATGCTGAGCTGGATGCTCTGAGAGAGGTTCTCAATCAAAGGACAACCAGGAACCCAGTCACGCTCTTCCAAGCAGAGCTGGAGCCGTGGCTCACCGCCATCCTCCAGCTGAACACGGAGCTCCTGCAGCACCCAGTCGCTCACGGCTCTGTCAGATGTGTCATACACAATAAAAGCATCATAGGCTGTGCTGTCTGAGAGTAAGCGACGGTAGCCCTTCATTTTGGCAAGGCAGAAATGGTAGATGTACCACACATCCCACAGGAAGAGGTGGCTGGAAATGGACAGGGTGAGAAAGCTCAGGATTATGGAGGTTGTCAGGATACTGAGGATAATAGACAGGGAGTTGTATTGGCAGGCCTGAAGGTTCAGAAAAATCACACTCTGGCCTCGCTGAGTGCCCGGGGCTGCACAGTTGACATCAGTGGCCAGCTGGGGAATGTTCACAGATGTGCGGTTTATCCACCTGACGAACCATGTGGCATTGCATGAGCACACAAATCTGTTGTTGTTTAAGTAGAGGACTTGAAGCTTATCTATGACATCCTCTGGGAAGCTTGACTCTTCAATGTACTTGATCTGATTAAAACTCAAATCGAGAATTTTCAAGCTAAATGCATCTTGGAGAAAATTAGGTGTAAGGCTTGAAATTTGGTTCTTGCGTAGAACCAGAGTCACAATTGACTTTGAACAATTGGAAAGCTTTGCAGGCACTGTTGTTAAGTGGTTACCCGCCAGGTCTAAGACTTCCAGGTTCTTAAGATATTTCAGACCGTCCCAGTTAAATGATTTTAATTTGTTGTTTGTAATGTTCAGTTCTACAAGTGTTTGAGGCAGACTTTGAAAAACTTGCTTGGGAATGAAGTTAAGGTTGTTGTGCGAGATGTCAAGGGTCTTTAAGATCACCAAATTTTTGAAGTAATTGACAAACCTTAAATCCCCATCTCTCCACAACATGTCGAGGCGGTTTCCTTTGAATTCCAAATGTTCCAGAGAGAAACTGTCCATCTCTGTGTTGGTGGATGTGGATATTTGATTATTGTTCATTATTAGTTTGTTCAGTTTACTCAGATTCTTGGTGAAATTTAACATATGAGTTAAGCCCTCGGCTTCAAAGTAATGGTTGTTGTAACTGATGTCTAGAACAACTAAATCCCTCAGTTCCTGAAATGCGGTGGAGAACATCAAATCCAGGCGATTGCGAGAGAAGTCAAGGTACTTCAGATTCTTGAGATAAACAAACTCTGAACCATTTAAAGCTTGGCTCATAGCATTTCCTGATAGATTGAGACACCTCAGCTCACCAAGGTTTAAGAATCTTGAATGTAAAAAAAAGATGTTGTTCCTGCTGATGTCCAATGTTTTTCCAAAAGAACTACACTGAGTGTTGAATGGACTCAACGTTCCAAGCTCCTTATCTTTATATTTGCAGCTGCGTGCATATTCATCATACCTGAAATAGTGAATCTCTCTCACTTCTCCACTTTGGTACTGAGCGCCTCGCGACATTGGGGAAGTGCTGTCCTGTTTGAGAGCACCACGTGCCATAGCAAATGCAGCTGCAGACTCCGTCTCTGAAGGAGATGAGATTTTATTGTCTGATAGATTTATTATATGGAAGTTTTTCAGCTCGGTAAGGATGCTTAGGTTAGTTATTTTTATGAAGTTTGTGCCAAGGTCAATCATCTCAAGGTTCTCCAGTGAAATCAATGGCTGAATATCTTGGTGTTTGAGTTCTTGGAACACAAAACCTCTGATTCTCAGAATCTTTAGAGACTTGAGCGAGGAGAAGGACTCAGCAAGGTTTAGCGAGGAAGGGTATCTCTGGAGCTCATAATTAAAAGAAAGATCCAGTTCTTCTAAAAGAGGCAGTGAATAGGGAAAGGAGGTACAGGTTATTGCTTTTGCCAAAAAATTGCTCGACAGGTCCAACACTCGGAGATCTCTGCAACCCTCAAACCATTCTTTCAGCACTGCAGTGAGAGAGTTACTGTGTAGTCGCAGAATTTTCAGCTTTGTCAAGGTCTGGAATGAGTTCTTATGTATCTGAAAAGGAGCATTGTTAGGACAAGGAACACATGGGAAGGGTGCATTATAACATCGAGGACAGTTCCCGCTCAAATCAAGGATCTCTAACTCTGTCAAATTCTGGAAATCCTTTTCTGTTACCTTGTGTATATTATTGTTGTACAAGTACAGCTCCTTAAGACTTGATGGCAGCTTTTGCGGCACGTAAGACAAATTATTTGACTTAAGGGAGAGTAGAGTCATTTTGTCAAGCTGCAAAAAAGCGTCATCCTCAATATGATACGACCTGTTGCATGGGTTTCGGAAGTAACAGTTTTGCCCAAGGTACAGAAACTTTATGTTGGGTATCTCTGTGAGATTTTCCTTCTGAATCGAGGAGATACTATTAACCTCAAGACTGAGGAGCATGAGGTTCGGCGGAAGCCCTTTAGGAATGCTGGAGAGCTGATTTCCATCTAGATAAAGAGACTTCAGATTCTTAAGTTGCCAAAAACTGCCATTATCGATTGTTACACTTTGCGTACACATATGGTCCTTTGGGCCAATTTTGATTGGCACACAGTTGCAGCGCAGGTCAATCTCTGTGATATCGTTTAGACCTTGGAAAGAAGTATTGCCAATGTGAGGAATGTGGTTGATGGTGAGGGTCAGGTTGGTGGTGTTGGAGGGGATCCCAAATGGAATTGCAATTAAGCTTTTGCTAGTGCAGTCCACAATAACTTCTGTTCCATTGCTGGCTTTGGAGACATCACATGGGAGACTTTTTGGGTACCAATTGGTTTCCAGCCACACAGATGGACAGAAAAGGACCAGGCCAACAATTGTAAACAGTGTTCTCTTTGCCATCTAAGATGTAAGGATAATTTCTGTATTAATCACAGAGCAATTAATGAGTTCAAGCAAAGGAACATGAACTCCAGTCTTCTACAGGTTAACTTACATTGTGTCACATGTGCAACCTTTAGCATTTAGCAATCACAGACACAGATTAACAATATTATTGTTAGAACTAGTATATAGTTATTCAGCACTTACACACATTATGCAATGCCAGAAAATAAAGAAAATGGTATCAGAGGTAGTAAAAACAATCTGTAAGAGAATTTTAACACATAGGAGGTTCATGCAAAACAAACAAAATAGAGCTTCTTACCATTTTTCTACTGTACTCTGACATCAATATCAACAGTCCAAACCCCGAAGTCTTCTTAAAGTCGCTGTGATAGGTTTCTGAGCAGACACTGGGGATCTGAAAAGTCTTTTTTCTGCATTTAACACATTGTGTTTTTGACTAAGGAGACACAAAACCATACACACGTGTGAGAATGGTTATATTTAACCTGTGCAACTTCCTCATTATTTAACCATCAAGATGCAAGTTCAACCCTTTTTTTAAAAAAAAAAAAAAAAAAAGCGTTTGCCATGACATTCAGATGCTATGTAATACAAAAGGTGTACATTTTAGTTACCTGGAACATTAAATGAAGCTCAAAATAAATCAAATGAAACATCATGTACAGTATATTAGCTGATACTAAATATTTCACCAAATTATTTACCAATGTTGTGCCTAAATTCCCTTTATGTATTAGTTAATTATTGCTTTTAACGAGTGTCCAGCTTATTAATCCTTTTAAATTCTATTGAAAGCTAGAGAAGTGCAGTTAGATTTCATGTGCATTCCATGTAAGTGGTTTTGTTATAATAGAAGTTAAAAATAGCATCTTAAGTGCTCTGCTTGAATAGTCAGTGGTCTGATTTTCACATAAATGAAAGCAAAACCACACAAGAGGGGGAACTTTTCTTCAGCACTTTTTGGAAAATGAGGACTCTCCATTAGCACTCAGTGTGCTATGAAAAATCTATAAAAAGTCTATATATAAAAATATATGTGTATATAAATACAGTAAATAATGACAGCACAAGGTGATAACTCTGGAAATATTTAATATGTTTGATAATGCAAATAAACATCACTGACTATAGTATGTAAGGTATTCTTAAAACCTTTGATCCTTATGCAAAATATTTTTTACACTGACTTAGTGAAATAGTCTGAAAAGTGACTTTTTTTTTTATAATACACTAGTTTTTCAAAAGTATGTAGACACCAATTAGTGGATTCAGCTACTTTAAGGTGCACCCAGGTGCTTATTTACACAAAAATGCTTGTGTTGAAGCTTATCCATTAAAAAAGCACTAACAGTAGAATGGGATGCTATGCGGCAGCCACGTGAGCCACCTTCCCAATGCCAAGAATGAACTAGAGTGGTATAAAACCACCAGCACTGGGCTGTGGAGCAGTGTTATCCAGAGTGATGGAGCTCCAGCCAATATCTTTGGGATGAGCTGGATTGGAGTTTGTGATCCAGAACTAATCATCCAACATCAGTACCTGATCTCAGCAATACTGTCATGGCTGAATACAATCAGTTCCTCACAGCAATATTCCAATGTCTAGTGTAAAGTCTTCCCAGAAGAGTAGAGGCTGTTATTACAATAAAGGGAGACAAATGATACATTAATATTCCAAAGAAATATGGAATAAGCAGGTGTCCACCAACTTTTGCCAACATAGTGTATTTTGTAATATGATGCTTTTCCACTATGTCGTATGGTTCTAAGACTTTTTTTACATAAATAATCAGGCAAATCCACTGCAAGTGTACTGCAGAGTTTTAGACATTTAGAATATAATCATAAGAATTAATCTACCAAGATTTATGAATAATATCTCCTCTTTAAAAATGCTATGTACTGTAGAATTCCTTTTCTTTATTTTACATATTACACAAAATATACACAAGGCATGAATTATCAAAGCAGTTCACGTTGGCCAAATGACCTTGATTACACTGATCACGCTTTGTGTCAGGTGGTCAGATATAATTCTGTGTCTATGTATGGCTTTGAAGTGGCTGAAACTCAGCCGCGTTTTCTTCTGAAGTGTCTGAAAGAGGATATGGTTGGGAACACTGTCGAATGGTTGCACACCATATGGCAACATGATGTGTCAGATGCAGAGGTGCTTTGGTCATTGGTGCTTGTTGGCCGAGGTTATGATCATACGATCGGTCTGACTTCATCTCCATCCTTTGTGCTGCAGTAACCTCAACAGAGATGTGCAAGATGTATACATATCTGCTCTGGTGTAACTGGAGGTTCAGCTGCAGAGCTGTGGATTAACTCAAATGACAATAGAGTTGTTTGCAATGGCGTGCCTCACTCCATTGGTCTCCACAATGTGAGAAGATGTTTGCCATCCTTTACTGTTGACAACAGAAACCCACATTCTTGTATGCTGTGAGCTGGAGAGTTTGGCAGCTTTACTGTGATCCGGGGATGTCGTATGTTTGCTGTGGTTTAGGTTCTTTCAAGCGAAGGTCCAAAGCTCCCTGAGCCAAAAAGTATTTTGTTTCCCATGGAAACTCCATCTCTGCTTTCCTGAGGCAACCAAGGTGGGGTTCTTATGAGGGGAAGTCTAGGGGAAGCTCACAAGAAGAATCAGGTCCTCTAAAGACCTCTGGTTTGGCACCTAAGACTCTGTGCTATGCATGAATGGTTCGGATTGGTACAGATGTACTGAGTGCAAAATGCAAGCCCTCTGCTTCACCTCCATCTTCAACATGCTACACTGTAGTAGGAAAAGCAGAAAAAAAGCATGATCAAGGCAAGTCCGTCATAAGAAGATCCTAAAATGTAATTAATTCTTTTCTGAATTGGCTCATAGAGTCTTGCAATGGCGTCTTTCATAAAGCATCAACATGTGAATCGTGATATTGTAAATTCAAACACTGACATGATTATTTGTAAAGATGGTTGAATAAAAACATTAAGACATCTTTAAAACTCCTTGGAAATACGAGTGGCTCCAAACGTACATTCCTCACTCCTTACTTCTAAAATTCAATAACACAACTCGATTTACATAGTTTTTCAAGCAGCTACTAAATAACAATCCTTACTTCACTCACCCTGTCCTGGGTCCAGATATTTATATTTTTAAACGAATATACAGTGAAAAAGTTCCTTGTTTAATTAAATTTTTTTTTTGCCAATTTAATTGCACACAACGGAATTTGACCTCCGCATTTAACCCATCCGTGCAGTGAAACACACACTAGTGAAAACACTAGTTTGTGAGAATATATGCCCAAAGCAGTGGGCAGCCCTATCCGTTGTGCCCAGGGAGCAGTTGGGGGTTAGGTGTCTTGCTGAAGGGCACTTCATTCATAACCTGCCCGGGGATCAATCCGGCGACCTTCCAGTCACAAGACCTGATACCAGACCACGGCTAACATTTCAAGCCTTTTTAGTTTTAATGTTGATCGTTTGGTTTATAGCTCATGTAAATCTGAATCTAGAATTTCAAATTATTTGAATATTTCTTTTTGAATAAATTACTATTCAAGCAGTATAAACAATAAAACTAAAAGGCTTGACATGCCATAAAGTACAACAGTTTACCTTTTTGAATAAAAAAAAATGAAGAAAAACAAACTTCTTAATGATTTTCACATTTTTGGAGATGCACTAGTGATTTTTTGTATCTTAAGATTCACTAGTGCATCTCCAAAAATGTGAACGTCATGAAAATGTGATTGCAAATGTGTTTATAACTCTTTATAACTTGTTAACAATGCACACTAATAAACTCTAATAATACATCATAAGGCTCTTATTATATAATATAACTCAGGGTTGGACTTGTTATAACATTAATGCTATAATTCACTATAATGCATTATAAACAAATCATGATCTGAACAGTTATAAAGGTCTTATCACAAATTGATTATCACCATCCATATGGTAACAAAAGCTTTAAAACAATAATCTACCAAGAATTACATGTAAGTGTGTTTAGTCCCCCACAGTAAGGACGATGGTTAGAGCAGCAGAAATGTATCCAATGTTCATGGAATCACCCAGTTTTTAAAATAGCCCTAATATGCCACCTCCATGCCAACAAACTAATTACAAGAAAATGTTTCTTCTTTCCCAGCATACCATTTCTCATCTAACCACCATAAAAGCCAAGAGTTGACTATCTGCTACTAGAACTTCTAAACAGACTTTTATGTTTACTACACAGTAAATATGTCAGTGTTAAATCAACACTATTAGAGTTAAATTAACACTGAGGGTGTCAAAATGTAACACTCTCAGTGTTAATTTAACTCTAATAGTGTTGATTTAACACTGGCAGTGGTGTAGAGCTTTGTTAGCAATAAACACTGGAGGTGGATGTGATGAAACAGAAAGGTTGTTTTTATAGAAAATAAAACACTCCAGGCTTTTAAATGAGGGATCATGGACTCATAGATTATGAATAATCAAAAGATTTTAAAAGAAAACTGCTAAATTTGGGTTAATGTTTGGATCTGTGGTTAGAACTTTTTATGCCAACAATCCAAACATACATTTACATTCCAGGCATTTAGCAGACGCTCTTATCTAGAGCGACTTAAAGTTGGGGGCTAGGTGCAACAAGGGCATTCAGTCATGACCTGCCTGGGGTTCAAACTGGCGACCTTCTGGTCACAAGACCAGATCCCAAACTACCAGGCCATGACTGCCCCATACATTTAAATCCATTAAAATAGTTAATTGACCAAAGAATCAAGCCTTTTACATGGAAATTCAGATCTCCTGACCTAAGCCTAATTGAAAATCTGTAGGATGAGCTGAAGAGAAAAATCCAAAATAGATGACCTAGGACGGGGGACTTCTATAGGGTCTATATTTCCTTCTCCAATCTTGTGAAGTATTAAAAGAGAAGAGTCACTGGTGTTATACTAGCAAAGATAAGTGACATAGTACTACATTGGATGCAAAAATTATGAAAGAAGTTTATTAAGTGTGTGTGTTTATTAGATAAATTAATACTATAATATTATTGGCTATTATTTTATAATCATGCTAACTTGAATGCTACAAGATGGTCAATGGGGACCAAGAAGAAGAGGATTGGTTGTATCTTCATAATTCTGGCCTGTGGTTAATTGTTAGTAGAGTTTATGGAGAACAACTCTGCCTTTTGTGGGTCAATCTTTATACATATCTTTAAAATTCTTTATATCATACCTGTAGTTTCTCTGATCTTGGGAATCCTTTGGCATCCTTCACGTCCTGCACTGTTCAGTGACTCTGTACCAGGTGGCGCATGGTGCTTCCTTAAAAATGCAGGGTCTATATTCTGATGGATGAGCTTGTTGTGTGGGCCTTGACTGTAGCCTTTCTCTTCTGGGATTGGGTAGCCAAGACCCTTCAAAGAAGACTCAGACAGCAAGTGAACATTTTCTGCAGTGCAAAGTGGTGAATCCATGGGCGTCACACAGCTACTGCTTCCTGTGCTGCAACCAGCATCAATAGAAGAACACTGTGAGCTTTGCAGGGAGTGAATACCTTCACTCTGGAGTGAAGACATCCTCTTTGTTAAATGATACTCGTATAATCTCGTCACTTCTTTCTCATTAGAGGACAGCCTTCCTTGCTGTTGTTCATTGTTGGTTTTCTCAATTAAGTATGCTTCCTCTGCAGCGGAACGAGAAGTCAAGTCTATCCCTGGTCCTCTAGGTTTACCTGAGCCTATCGTGCTCAAGTCACCACATTCTGTTTTGTTGCTTTTCTGTGGAGTCCGGTTCACATGTGACATGCTGCCGTCACTGATCAACTCCGAGTAAATGTGCTCGCCTGGTTTGTTGTCCAGAATCTGCTGCGATCGGGAACCCTTCTCTTGAAACGGAAAAGACATTCTCTCAAGATCAAAAGGACCTGAGTGATGAGAGTCTCGTGTCTTGACGTTGTATCTCCCAACTATGTCCTCAGGGGTCTTCATATGCTGAGGTTCATTCTCACTGCTAGTTGTAACCCTGCCCTCCTCCAACTTCCCTTGCTGCTTGCCCATCACAGCATCCATGTGCATTTTGTTGAAGTACTCAGTCAGTGATTTGGTCTCCATTGTTTCAGGTTCCATTTCCAGATGGTCTGAGCGAAGGGTCTGAGAAGGAGGCACGGCTGAAGACTGGGGATCGTCCTCGTGGTGTCTGGATGCCGCCCTCGTGTCGCAAGCTGTTAACCGAAACTCTGTCTTCTCTTCAGCCAGCGTTTGATACCCTTCAGCTGTAGCTACAAACATTTTCAGAGGGTTTTCAGAGAGTTTCTGAGCTGCTGCCAGCTCCGAACTCTCCGTCATTTCAGAAGAATTTGTCTCGTTTCCAGAATCTGAAGCGGACTCGGGACTAAAGGACCGAGATAATTCTACACCTGTGTGCCACAGAAAGACAAATATTTTTTAGTAGTCACACCATAAGACTCGCCTATTTTAAAATTGTTTATTTGTACAAAATGCCTTCAAAGACTATGAAATCGACAAACGTGTTTTTTACAACATGGATAATGAAATAAACCAACAAATGATTCACAAAACCAACAAAATCTTGAAACAAAAACAATGAGTTCACAGTTATGTCAGAAATGAAAAAAAAAAATTCTCACCACAATATAGAAACATAGGAAAATGTTGGGTGTTCAATGGAAAAATGGAAGGGTCAACAAAAATCAATGGCTGGAAGACTGTGCACTGTCAATGGATAAATGTTACAATAGTATAAGAACCTGAACTATTGTCCGATTGTGGGTGCGACTGCTCTTCAGAGGCAGCCAAGGCCTCCAGTGCCTGCAGGGTAGAGACGACGGCATCGTCCAGCACCTCCTCGTTCCCCCTGACCACATGCATAGGCACAGTATCAATCAGCGACACCGGTATGTCACCTTGCATGGTTGGATTCTTCCTATCCCTTGCTTGCGCCCCCTGGTGCTCTTCTTCATCGGAGCTGTCCCTGAAGCCTGGTGGCGGGGCGGCTATGGCCAGGTTAAGTGACTGCAGTAGCACATCATTGTCCTCCTCATCATTGCCCTCTGGTGGTGGTGGAAGCGAAGTTAGGTCGATGATATCATCGCTGGATTCGGAGAGGGAAAGGAGTGAGGAGGATTTGTCTCTTGACTCCCCTATCATCGCCATGTCTTCCTCACAGCTTATGTCGTCCTCATCCTCTGCATCGTCTGTGGTTTCAGCATAGCAGATGTCATGCAGCAGCGGCTCCTCAATACCCTCGGTGGTACCAAAGATCTTCGCATCACCGTAGACCACATGTGTGCTATACTGGTATCCATCAACCATGTCCAGAGACGTCTCCAGGGGCTTGTAGTCCTCCTGCTGTGTGTAGATACCCCTTTGCTCATCCAGAACCTCTGGGATGTCCTCCATCAGCCTCTGGTATCCCAAGTTCTGAGGATTTACGCTGTCCAACAGAGGGTCCCCGAATATGAAAGATACTTTGGCACTCCGGGGTGAGTCCTGGGGTTTACTCCTCGGGCCACCATAGTATGGTGGCGGGTGCCCATGGGCATGTGTGTGGGTGCTCCTGCTCACACGCTGTGACTGATGAATCTCAGTGATGTAGACTGGAGCAACATCACTGTCCCGCCGCCCACAGACGTCATACTCAGAGTCGGGGTCTGACAAGTCCCTGCTGTGGTCCTCACAGCCAGTACATGAACCATAATTCCACTCAAGTGCCTGGTAGTTGTGCTTTTCTCGGGAGTCATGACCTAGGACATAACAGAGGTGGCACAACCATGAAGCCAATTAAAACAAGGAAAATGCAAAGACAATATGACTTACACTGCTTTAAAATGTTTGGGAAACTTTTAACTTTTAAGTAATTTTTACATTTAAGTTAGAAAATGCAGATTTAGGCTTTTGGTGTTTTGTAGTGCGTTTTGTGTTTATCAAGGTTCATTTTTTGATATGTGTAAAATTCATTTTTTGGTATTACTTTTGTCAGTGCATCTTCAGTTTTGCCAATTTTTATCCCTTTCCCAATGTCGTAGTAGTAGCCAATTAACTCATCCCATCCACTAGGGGGCTCTCCCTATCACTTCTGCACTGTCTCTGACTCTAGGAGGGTGAAGTCAAGCACAAACCTCCTCCATTGCATGTGATGCAACCACCACCTCTTTTTGAACTACTGCTGATACACCATCACTGGGGAGCCAACGTGCTCGGAGGAAAGCGCAAGATTCCCAGCTTTGAATGGACCAATCAGTAGACGCCTGAGCCAGCGGACATTGCAATGTGAAAGTGATAGAGAGAGAGAGAGCACCATCTACCCGCCCAGAGAGAGCACTGGCAATTCTTGGGCCCCGGCTGTTGATGACAAAGGAGCATGACCGGGATTCAAACTCGAGATCCTCTGGTCATAGTGTCAGCGTCTTAGCCTGCTGAGCCACTCGGGGCACGTCAGCATTCTTACAAGAGATATATTTAAACCCTTTTTCTTTGAATGTTGATCAGTATGGCTTATATTTCATGAAAAACTGAAATTCAGAATCTATAATTATTGAGTCTGAGTAAATTTCTATTCAAACAGTATCAACTTTAAAACAAAAAGGTTTGGTGACTTTACACAAATATAAAATATGTGAGAGTTTCTGGGCTGAATTATGAACTTAAATGAACATTTTCATTATATTCTAATGTTTGAAGATGCAGTAGTACAAAGCAAACTTAAATATGCATTTTTTGAAAATCTAAATGGCCCCAAAATATTTTGACCAACTGAGTAAGTTCTAATGCTTTGTCCTCACCCCCAGTGCTGTTGTTGGCCATATTGAAGATGGAGCGCCGTGAATCTACCAGCAGTTTGTAGTAGCCTGCAGTCAGACACGCCAGATTCATGGCATCACTGGACTCCATTATAAGTGTGATGGGCTGTGCAGACAATGAAAACATGTTTAAATGTAGATGAGCTCACCAGAGACATTTACAGATGGACATGAAGACCACATCACTATTACTAAAATGCAAAAATAAATCATAACAAAAATTTAAATATACAACTACATTCATGTCTTTCCAAATTTGCTCATCTGATCACGTGGCATTGCATATTTTGACACAAACATCATGTATTTCCTGCCATTCTTAGATTAAAGACAACCTGAGCTAATGAGATATGTCATAAACATAGTGAAATAGGATACATCAGTTCTGATGGTGAGAAGGTGGGGTGGATGAACCAGCACCTCATATGGGCCTGGAGTTCTGCCTCAAAGTACACACACCTGGGGCTGATTAGAGGCAAAGCTCTAGGAGCAGGTTTAATGGGCTCTGTCTGACTCATGCAAGGGAAAGAGATGGGCTCCATGCCTAAACTGATGCACTTGTGTATTGAGCACACTGGGTTTAAAGCCCACATGGACTGAGAAATGAACTCTTAAGGGACTGTAAATCCTTCTCATAGGCATATTGGTTTATAGTGCTTGGTGACTGTATTTGTTGTTCTATTATGTGTAAATAAAACTTCTGGGTTCCTAAAAATAATGTCTAAAGCTAAGCTAAGCACCTGTTCAGTGTGGCCCTTTAGGATTTTCTATATTTCTGCATAAATATGACCATCAGAAATTCACACAAGTTCTAAAAGTAGATAAAGAGAACCCAGTTAAACAAATGAGACACAAATAATATACTTGATCCAATATGATCCAAAATGATCCAATATGACATATTTGCGAGAGGCAAAAGTATGTGAAACTCTAAGATTAGCAGTTAGTTTGAAGGTGAAATTAATGTCAGGTGATTTCAATCAATAGGATGACAATCAGGTGTGAGTGGGCATCCTGTTTTATTTAAAGAACAGGGATCTATCAAAGTCTGCACTTCACAACACATGTATGGAAGTGTATCATGGCATGAACAAAGGAGATTTCTGAGGAGCTCAGAAAAAGAGTTGTTGATGCTCATCAGGCAGGAAAAGGTCACAAAACCAGCTCTAAAGAGTTTGGACTCCACCAATCCACAGTCAGACAGATTGTGTACAAATAGAGGAACTTCAAGGCCATTGTTACCCTCCTCAGGTGTGGTTGACCAACAAAGATCACTCCAAGAGCAAGGCGTGTAATAGTCAGCGAGGTCACAAAGGACACCAGGGTAACTTCTAAACAATTGAAGGCCTCTCTCACATTGGCTAATGTTAATGTTCATGAGTCCACCATCAGGACAACACTGAACCACAATGGTGTGCATGGCAGGGTTGTAAGGACAAAGTCACTGCTCTTTAAAAAGAACATTACTGCTCATCTGCAGTTTGTTAAAGATCACGTGGACAAGCCAGAAGACTATTAGAATAATGTTTTGTGGATGGATGAGAGTAAATTAGAACTTTTTTGTTTAAATGAAAAGTGTTATGTTTGGAGAACGCATAAGAGCATTCCAGCATAAGAACCTTATCTCATCTGTGAAACATGGTGGTAGTGGTATCAGGTTTGGGCCTGTTTTGCTGCATCATGACGGCTTGCCATCATTGATGGAACAATGAATTGTGAATTATATCAGAGAATTCTAAAGAAAATGTCAGGACATCTGTCCATCAACTGAATCTCAAGAGAAGGTGGGTCATGCAGCAAGACAACAACCCTAAACACACAAGTCGTTCTACCAAAGAACGTTTAAAGAACAGTTACCGGAAATGTTTAGTTACAGTTATTGCTGTAAAGGGGGGTCACACCAGATACTGAAAACAGAGGTTCACATACTTTTGTCTCTCACAAATACGTTATATTGGATCATTTTCCTCAATAAATAAATGAGCAAGCCTAATATTTGTGTCTCATTTGTTTAACTGGGTTCTCTTTATCTACTTTTAGGACTTGTGTGAACATCTGATGATGTTTAGGTCATATTTATGCAGAAATATAGAAAATCCTAAAGGGTGCACAAACATTCAAGCACCACTGTATGAGTGTCTAGACAGACAATTCAAACTGTTTTCAAACTAATACTGGGCTTATGTAGTAGATACGCCTACTCAAACTTCAGATTAAACAGAAGTTTCTTTCTAGGAGCAAGTTATACTTCCTGTTTGAAAGCAGAAGGAAAATTTAAGAACTTTAGACCAGCCATGGAACATCGCAAAATTTCTTCAATGAACTTTATCATCTGCAGTGTGAAGTCTCTTGAGTTTGGTCTCCAATTGTGGTGAACCCTTTCTCAGTGCAAAATGTATTAAAAATGCACTGGTTTCTATCTTCACCTTTAATAAGAGTCGTCTATTTACAGAAGCAGAGCTTGTTATTCTTTCCTGAAGTCTTTTCACATGGGAAACCATTTGCCATTCATAAATAATGTTGCTCTTCACACACAGCTGTTAAAGTCTATACTAAACATAATGATTTTTATTTCTCCATCCAAACTTCACCACCATTCTTCTATGCATTCAACTATCCCTCTTAGCCCAGCTTCCCCACCTTCACATCCAGCACATGGAGCTCCACTCTGACGTTCCTCTCATCTTCTGTGTACATCTCAATGCGGTTGACGTGGCTGAAGTCTGCCAGCAGGGCCACTAAGTTAGTCTTGGTGTTGATGACGTGACTGATCCCATGCCGTGGCCCTACCAGCAGGGTCACCTCGGTGTGTTTCTCCCCTTGCTAGCAACACATCACACACAAAAACAGAGAAACACCAATGTCAAGGCTAGCCTCCAGCTCTTTGAAGATTTTTGGCTTCAGTTTTGGGGAATCTGCAGTTTGTGCAGAATTATGGCAGAATGATCTGCAAACCCCATTGCCGGAAAAGTTGGGAAAAGATTTTCAAAGATAAACTTCATGCTTTTTGTAAAATATAAACACATTTAGAAATTGATGTCTTCAACACATTCAAAAATGTTAAAAACATAAGACTAAAATGCACAAAAAAAACACTGTTCTTGAAGGCTCCACAATTGGAAATTGTAATTTAGGAAAAAAAATGAGCATCTACCAAAGGCCTAGCCTTTACAAGTAAGGATGGATCATGGTTCTGCACTTTGTGCCATCCTGGTGAAGTTAATCAGTTCAAAGATAATGTTTCTCAGTGCAAGATTGCCAAGGATGTAAGTTTTTAACCATCAATAATATCATGAAAAGATGTTGATAGTCAGCGGAAATCTCAGTGTGTAAAGGCTAAGCGTGAATGTGCATGACCATTGAGCTCTCAGTAGAGCTGGGCGATATGGCCAAAAATGTTATTATGATAAATGTTTCTATACTGATCAATCTCGATAATTATCACAATATTATATTTTCTAACACTGTCATAGTTTTAAACATCTTTCTAAAAACATCAGACTAAATACATTAACATGTTACTATTTAAAATATTAAAATGTTTATTGCCAGAACATAATATTGTAGCATCTGGCTGGATGCCTTGAAAGGATAGACGAGAAAGACGTTTACAGTTGCAGCTTTATTGTTGAAACTTACAATGACTGCTGTTGGCCGCAGCCACTCCAAAATAACAACAGGCTAAAGAGCCAAGCTAACAGGCTAATGCTAGCACTCAGGCTGACACACACACACAGCGACCTCGCACATTCTCGCCTGGCCCCACTTCACTCTCCCCCAATCACAGCTTGTCTTAAACATAACAGTGCATTTTGGCGGCGCTGGTGAGGAGGAGCTTACAAGCAGCAGTATTAGACTGAACTCACTGTCAAGCTGCTTAGACGTGAATTGGAAACAAACGTTAATGCTTATCGAATTATATTGTCCCAGTCTATCATCGTCATCGGGGGAAATATTATTGTGAAAAAAAAATTGATATCGCTTTATCGCCCAGCACTAGCTCTCAGGTAGTATTGACTGAGAAGTTATCATGCTACAGTGATGGACATGGGCTCAGGAGTACTTTGAAAATTCAGTGTCACTTAACACCTGAAATCAACCTGAATTATGCAAAGAAAAAGCCCTATACTGTTTTTGCACAGAAATGCTGGCAAGTTTTCTGGGTTCAAACTCATCTGAGATGGACCAAAATACAGTGAAAACGTGTTCTGTGGTCGGACTTGTCCACATTTCAGCTTGTTTGGAAGAAAAATGTTGGATTGTATCCAGCCAAATTTTTATCAAACAATAGTGCAAAAATAAGCATCTGATGTTATGGCAGTGCATCGGGGATCACGGCATGGTTGATATTTTGGTATGGTATTTTGGAGAGATATATGCTGTCACTGAGACATTTTTCCCAGGATCTCAGTAGGACAATGCCAGGCCTTCAGAGACATAGAGTGTATGTGCTTGACTGACCTGCCTGCAGTTCAGATCCATCTCCTATTGAACATGTCTGGAGCATCATACAGAGGAGAATCAGACAACTGTGACCATAGACTGCTGAGCAGCTCAAGTCTTGTGTACAGTATGAATTGGCAAAAACATCCACTTAAAAAAATTACAAAAAGTAGAATCTTCTATTTTCAAAAAATTAAAAGCATAATTAAAAGAACATGTGATGCGACCAAGTGGTAAGCATACCTCTGTCCCAACTTTTTTGAGTTACAAACATCAATTTTTAAATTTGTTTATATTTAACAAATAGAATTATGTTAATCAAAATTAAAATATTTGTCTTTTTGTCTGTTAACTAAAGCTTCAAGAGATTAATCAATCAATTAATTAATCAATCAATTTTAAATTAATATTAAGTTTTATTGCATTTTTAGAAAGTGTCCCAACTTTTCTGGAAATGGGGTTTAAATGAATGAGTGTATTAATCTGAATGAACAGATATTGTGTCTAGATAAAGATACAACATGACATATCTGATTACTGATATGTAAAACCAATGCTTCACCACACCAGAAGTGGAGATTCACCATAAAACACTTAAACTGGATGTTTGAGCCCATTTCTGATTCAAATCCCTATACAGATACAGACATTGTGAGTACTTAACAGATACAGACACAGATAGTAGCACTGAGTTATACCCCTAGTGTCTCTAAACTGGGCTCTGTGTTATCTACAGCTTCATTTTTAAACATGTAGACATAATCTAATTATAGGCACAGACTCTGTAACTAATGTGAAATGGTGGTTTTGTGACTGGCAATACTGCTGCAGTGTGAAGTGAATACTATGTATACTGTAATGTATAGGGTATCAGCCTGGTTTATCATTACTTTCAGGTTTTTACTTGCTGTCAATACCTGCAGCGCTACTTTCAGGACTGTTTCATCATCCTGTCCTTCTCAAGTCTTTAAAAGGGAAGATAATCTTATTTCACATATATTTCACATTCGTTATGTAACAGATTTGGGACCAATTTCCTGAAAAGAACTTTTTTTACACCCTTTTATACATATCTACAGATTTTTAGAAAACTATACTTTTTTTTAGAAAACAACTTTTTAACAAAATGTAAAAAAAAAAACAATTATATATATATATATATATATATATATATATATATATATATATATATATATATATAT
>BRDA01000790.1:504-11355 GCA_036984385.1 Crenuchus spilurus
AGTACCTGCTCAAATTCCTTGTAGAACTGTTCAATTTCTTCATCTTGCTTGTCCGCGGTTGGTGCATAACACTGAATAAGAGTCATATCTCTTGGTTTTGAAGCAAAAAATAAATAATAATAATAATAATAATAATAATAATGCTTCCAAAAGTATAACATTGAAAAGATTTTGGTACAATTTGTAGCTTCTCAAAATGCCTTTAATTTGACACTATAGTCAGGGGTTTCCAGTCCTGCTGCTGGAGATCTACCTGGATCAGGCGTGTTAGATGAAGACCTGGCAACCCTGGAGCGCGTGCGCGCGCACGGTCTGACGTATCGCCGTCTAAAGTTGAACGTGAAGTTGACAGTTAAAGCGTGTCTGCGCAATTCTGAGGGTTTTTTAAAGGGATGTAGTAACTCAGGAGGATGTTTATAAACGGTGAGTATTAAGAAACATCAGGCAATTTGTTTTAGCGTTTTAATAACACTTTTATATCGTGCTGTAGCTCCTGAAGTGTATAAATGTTATTATGTACAACAGAGAACAAACTACAGTCGCTATATTCATTGAAAGTGCTCCACTGTTCACTGTGGTCCAGAGCATACTGCGGTAAAGTTAGTTTAATATTGGACATTCGTTTGATATTCGTATTTCCGCTTTACCAGTAAACAAAACGCAGAATCACCAGTACATTTACAGTTCCGAGGTGAAATAGACAAAGACAACAAACTACAACCACAATATTTACTCAAATTCACTTGTTATGAAGAACCCAGGACGCAGGAGCTAAGCTTTGTGCTCGCTCTGGCTACAAGCGTCAGTGAGTGTTAGGGACCGTCGCACAATTACCAGAAGAAATGTGAAGTGTTACAAATGTGTGAAGTGTTCATGACATTTTTCATTTCAAACAAACATCATTTTGTTTAATGTTGTTTTATTATTAAATATTAGTAATAATGGGACATACATGTATCTTCATACATATTCATATATTTTTGTCGTGTAATTCTTTTATACATTATTATACAATTATAATAATAATTAAACTCTCATGTTATTAAAAATAATGATGTGAAAAACAGCTTATTAAACTGTAGAGGTGTATTCCACCCATACTACAAGACTTATTTTGGGACATAGTGATGTTTGTTTTTTATTGAGAAAATAATCAAGTAAATCTATTAATCTCCCACATTATTTAACATAATGATGTCAATTCATGTAGTAATATAGAGACAAGTATTCCACACATACTACAAGCCTTCATTTTTGATATTTTGAAGGTTTTTGTTTATTGATGACAAAAATAATCAAATAAATCTATTAATCTCTTATATTATTAAGCGTAATGGTGTCAATAGACGCTGGAGGCTTTAAGGGACCGAGTGCAAAGAGCGTCTACTGTTTAAAAACGTACAGAGATCACTGCTCTCATTTACACTTTTCAAATTCTTTATATACTAATTACTGTCAGCTGCTGGGAGGGGCTTTGTCTTTAAAAGAATGCAGGTAACCCAGCTCTGAGGATTATGAATTGGCTACAAATGTTATTTTCACTCTGATACTGAGTAATTGATAAAATCAGTTAATCATTGACCACTGTGCTTGTACCTGTGGAATTTTATCTCTGCAATTAACCCATCAAATATACTGCTCTGCTATACTGCTACCCATCTAATACAAGTGCTTTGCTTAAGGCCACATCAGTCATAACCTTCCAGTCACAAGTTGGGACCCTAACCACCAGGCTATGGTGATCTGGTAGTCTGATGCCAACTAATATCCTGAAACAATTACCAGTACTTCTAGAACAGGGATTTTTTGGCACAATAAGAATCAGCAAATCAAAAAGTATGTTTAGATCAACAAAATAATGTTATGGGGGAAAATAGTACATTTAAAGTAAAAAGCATATGAAAGCATAATCAAAATCAAATAAAGTAAAATCGAATATTGAAGGTAGATTTAGAAATATACACCAATCAGCCACTCAATTAAAACCACCTTCTTGTATCTACATTGTCCATTTTAGCTCCTCTGACCATATAGATGCACATTGTAGTCCTACATTACAGTCCATCTGTTTCTATATACTTTGTTCACCCTGTTCTTAAATGGTTAGGACCCACACAGTCCATACCATGGTCCAGACCTTTAGAGTCTTGAGTGATATTTAGTACTTCTTGTAGTTTAGTAAGTTTGCTTATACTCATGCTTAATCTTGTTCTTGACTCGTGCTCATTGGGTCGTGGTCTTGACTCGGCGAGTCTTGGCCTTGGGTCGTAACTCCGCGAGTCTTGGCCTTGGGTCGTAACTCGGCGAGTCTTGGCCTTGGGTCGTAACTCGGCGAGTCTTGGCCTTGGGTCGTAACTCGGCGAGTCTTGGTCTTGATTTCAGCATTGTAATGTCATTCCATGAACTTTGAATGGTCAGTTCTGTAAAGAATGTTATCCTTAATTTGGTAAATGAGAACATTTCTCACTTTCATTTTCTTCAGTGACAGAAGGTTGGACAGAACTCCTACTGGCTTGTCTGGTGATTGTTCTGTCCATTTGGTTCTGGATAAGGAGATACTCAACACAGACCACAAACCCTCAACACTTTAAAGGTAATGTAGGAGTTGTTTTATCCCCTTTAATCAGTGCCAGTCTTGCAATTTAGCAAGACCCTTTGAATTATACTTTGAGATTGAAATATTTATTTTTGCCCTTCAGATGTTGACAAGACAGTGACACATATAACAGAGAGCCATCAGGAACCAGATCATCCAAAAGTGGGTCCCAGTTCAGCCCCATTTCATTCTTCAGCTGTTCATCCTAATGGTTGCTCTGTTGTTGTGAGTGCTAATACAGGCAGCACTGTAAATGCTCCTACTCTCAATAGAAACACTTTCTATGGCCAGTCTGTCTTCAACTTCACCACGGCCACCACTGTTGGTAAGGGTAAGTTAACATTTCTGTGTTGAAACAGATACACATAATCATAAGCAATCATGGAACTTCTTGAGTGTCTCAAAACTATGTAACAGTAACCTTCATTCAGTTAAGAGTTGTTGAACAAGTGTACACTCAGATCAGTTCATACCCTGAAAGCAAATGAAGGATGGCTAAATTCTAGCCTAAACTTACTACTCTCATCAGCCCAAATACTTCCAAAGAGCCTTAAATATGACTGCTACAGTCAGACCAGTTTTAGTTCATAATACAATCCTCATTGCCATAACAGAGCTGTAAGTGCCATAATATGGCCAGAATTCCCTGCTATCAGGGTAAAGTAGCCATTTAGGATATAACACTAAATAACATACCTCAGCACTTGATTACTACACATTTTGTCTGTTTTATTTCATTGTCCAATAAGCCTTTGTTCTATTATCAGCAGATGCAGCAGAAGGACAATCAGGTACTACATTCTTTTTTGCCATATTAACTCGTATTCCATATTCAGTGGCGTTTCTGATATGTGCAACTTTTCAAGGGTGGCACGAGTGCCTGACTCTATCCCTCCCTTTTTTTACAAGAATTTTCGTTCCTTTAGGCATTCTAGTGTTAATGCTGTTTTTGTCACTTGGCAGTGTGGCTCAGTAAGCTTACAAATACATAAGGAATTTTGTCATTTTCAATGCTAATTTTGTGTTAACGAATGGATAAAATGTCAGAGTTAGAAGGAAGTAGCTGAATGTGCAGGTGTATGGAAGTATGCAATCATACAGGTCTACCAGCAGTGCTAACAATGCCAGTCTACAGGACATTCTCCTCAGAACTGTGGTGGACAGCACACAAGATTGAAGGACTCTTGCTCCACTCTGCTCCATATGTTGATGGTCTGCAAGTCTCTGTAGAGAGTTCTTTCACAAACTGGTTGTGAAGGACCTGCGTTGACTTCTAGAAGTAATTCTTGTCTGGAAGTGAAGAGATTTTCATTCACAATCTGTGAAACCCGCCGGTGGTCCCTGCCCATCAGTTTCAGCCTCAATTCTGAGGAGAATGTCCTGTAGACTGGCACTGTTACCACTGCTGGTAGACCTGTATGCTTCAGTACACCTACAAATTCAGCTACTTCATGATGCATCCTTTGGTGCATCATGTATAATAGAAGCCCACAATACTCAAGAACACTCAATAATTTCTTTCTCTTACCCATCTTTGGGATGGGGATCATCTGATAGTGACTGTATGAATCCATTTTACCTACTTGCTTTTAGTGTTTATGAAGTATTTTCTGATTTTTGCTATATTGAGCAAATGTGGTCACCTCCTTATCTGTGCACGCAAGATATGACTTTTGGTGTTTGCTCTTCTTGCCAAACAGATGCCTCAGTTCTGCCAAAATTCCTGGAGAGTCACAAAGCCAGCTTGAAACAGAAAAGTGAGTGCATTTTTGAGGGGAAAAAGGATGCAAAATATAAAATTAAACTGAGGAAGGTTTACACACAGCTCTTCATCACAGAAGGAGAACTTAACAAAGTCAATAATGAGCATGAGACTCTGAAGATTCTCAAAGATAAAGCGTTCAGGGTGCGACATTCTCAGGAGACGGTGGTTAACTGCAATGACATCTTTAGTCTAGCCTGGAAAAATGAGGATGACATTAAAACTGTGTTGACCAAAGGAATCGCTGGCATTGGTAAAACGGTATCTGTCCAGAAGTTCATTCTCGATTGGGCAGAGGGAGAGGCCAACCAACATATTGACTGCTTGTTTCTGCTTCCATTCCGAGAGATTAACTTGATTAAAGACACAGAGTACAGTCTTCATGAATTATTGCTGGAATTTCACCCTGAACTGGAAGAACTGAAGGACACAAAATGGTATGAAAATTGCAAGCTTGCGTTCATTTTCGATGGGCTTGATGAGAGTCGTCTCCCAATGAATTTCAACAGCAGGATGGTGAAAAGCATCAAAAAGAAAGCATCCATGGACTCGCTGATCACCAACCTCATCAGAGGAAATTTGCTTCCTACAGCCCTTATCTGGATAACCTCCCGACCAACAGCAGCCAACCAAATCCCTTCAGAGTATGTGAGCTTGTTTACAGAAATACGAGGGTTTACTGATGAACAGAAGGAGGAGTACTTCAGGAAAAGAATCTCTGATGAAAATGAAGCCTCTAAAATCATCTCCCATATTAAAGTCTCTCGCAGTCTGTACATCATGTGCCACATTCCCGTCTTCTGCTGGATCACTGCTACTGTGTTTCAGAACATGATGGTTGAAAATCAGGGAGCGGACATTCCCAAAACACTGACTGAGATGTACATTCACTTCTTGCTTATACAGATGAACATGAAGAACCAGAAGTATGAGGCGGAAGTTCAGCGAGAACATGTCAAACTCCTGGAGTCGAACAAAGGAATGATCTTGAAACTGGCCAAGCTGGCATTCGAACAGCTGAAAAAGGAAAATGTTATGTTTTATGAAAATGACCTGAGGGAATGTGGCATTGATGTCAACAAAGACACTGAATACACAGGGATGTGCGCCGAGATCTTCAAGCAGGAATCGGTACTTCATGAGAAGAAAGTTTACTGCTTTGTTCATTTGAGTCTTCAAGAGTTCCTTGCTGCTCTGCATGTTTTCTTGTCATACCTGAACAAGAATGTGGATGATTTGAAGTTTTTCTTCAGAGACTGTCCTACTGAAGTTCATCTGGATGTTCTACTGAAAAAGACAATTGAGAAAGCGATGGAGAGTGAGAAAGGGCATTTAGACCTTTTCTTACGTTTTCTGCTGGGCATCTCACATGAGTCCAATCAGAAATTCCTCAAAGGCCTAATGCCACACATAGAGAACACCAAAAAGAGCATCAGTAAAGTAATCCAGCACATCAGGCAAATGCAGAACAAGGATAAGGATGGGATAGCTCCTGAAAAATGTGTCAATCACTTCTTCTGTTTGCTTGAACTGAAAGACAGCTCCTTGTACAACCAGGTCAAGAAATATCTGAGTGTACAGGCACGTCCAGAAAGAAGTCTCTCTCTATCTAACTGCTCAGCTCTCGCCTACATGCTGCTGATGTCTGAAGAGGTACTGGATGAACTCAATCCAAAGATGTATAATACATTACCTGCAGCTTCCAGGAGACTGGTTCCAGCTGTTAGATGTTGCAAGAAAGCTTTGTGAGTCAGAATACTTCACCTAGTAATGCTTCATTTCGATCCTTATTATTTGTGCTTGAATTGTGAACTTTTGCACTTTGCTATTACAGATTTGCTGGATGTGAACTTACAGAGAGTTGCTGTGAATGTGTATCTGCGGCCCTGCAAGCAGAAAACTCCCCCCTGATAGAGCTAGACCTGAGTGATAACTGCAATCTAGAAACAGCTGCAAAGCTGCTTTCCACAGGTCTCAAGAGCTCGCAGTGTAAACTTGAGATACTGAGGTCAGTGATGTGTTTGCTGAACTTAATCTCAGATGAAACTGAAAGGAGAATTGATCTTTACATTATATTGATCTGTCATTGCTGTATTCAGGTTATCCAGATGTCATTTCACCCAGAACAGCTGCACAGAATTGGCCTGTTCTCTAAGCTCAATTTCAGCCTATCTGAAAGAACTGGACCTCAGCAGTAATGACCTGCAGGATTCAGGACTGAATCAGCTTTTTCGTGGACTGGAGAGTTCATACTGTAAACTACAAGCTCTGAGGCAAGTATTCATAAATGTCATACTCACTGGAAGAACATTTTGCTGGTTTCAATGTGGTTAATGCTAAACGCATCTACTTAGTTATTCAGATAAAAAACGTACTACACGTTCTTGATTACATAGGAACCTAATACAAATAAATACAAGCTGAATTATAAAATTTTATTATACACACACATACATTATATATGCATATACAGCGTGTGTGTATATATACAGTCATAGCCAAAAATGTTGGTACCCCTGAAATTTTTTTAATTTGACTCAATCTTTGCATTGCGTGTCTGTGTGTGCCACACTAAGCATGGAGAACAGAAAGAAGAGAACTGTCTGAGGACTTGATAACCAAAATTGTGGAAAATATCAACAATCTCAAGGTTACAAGTCCATCTCCAGAGATCTTGATGTTCCTTTGTCCACGGTGCGCAACATAATCAAGAAGTTTACAACCCATGGCACTGTAGCTAATCGCCCTCGACGTAGATGGAGGAGAAAAATTGATAAAAGGTTGCAACACAGGATAGTCCGGATGGTGGATAAGCAGCCCCAATCAAGTTCCAAAGAAATTCAAGCTGTCCTGCAGGCGCAGGGTGCATCAGTGTCAGCTCGAACTATCCATCGACTTTTGAATGAAATGAAATGCTATGGCAGGAGACCCAGGAGGACCCCACTGCTGACACAGAGACATTAAAAAGCTAGACTGCAGTTTGCCAAAATGTAAGTAAGGCAAAATCCTTCTTGTGCCAAAAACTGAAAACAGAATGAGGCCTACAAAGACAAGAACACAGTACCTACAGTCAAACATGGTGGAGGTTCAAAGATGTTTTGGGGTTGTTTTGTTGCCTCTGGAACTGGGTGCCTTGAATGAATGAATGAATGAATGGGTTTCTCAAACCCAAGGACGCTTTACAATCAACACACTCCATTTACACACACTCAATCACACACACCGGCAAGAAGCGGCAGCCAATCGCATTCTGGGCATACATACATACACACATACAGACATTTACATTCATACACACACCAGGGTAATTTTAGAGTAGCCAATTCACCTGATCTCCATGTTTTTGGACTGTGGGAGGAAACCGGACTCCCTGGAGGAAACCCACGCAGACACGGGGAGAACATGGAAACTCCGCTCAGATGTGGACTTGAACCCAAGACCTCAGCGCTGAGAGGCGAATGTGCTAACCACTAAGCCAGCGTGACCGTGTGCAAGGCATCATGAAAATGCCAAGAAAGCTGGAATCTAAGCAAGAGGTGCCTACTTTGAAGAATTAAAATATAAACATTCTGGTTTAACACTTGTTTGTTTACTAAATAATTACATATGTATTTCTTCATAGTTTAGATGACTTTAGTATTAATCTACAATGCAGAACATTTTTAAATCAGAAGGTGTGTCCAGAAGGTGTGTCCAAACTTTTGATGGGTACTGATTAGATAATTATATTAGAATATAAGCTCTTTTTACAGGCACGTGGGCTTGCATCCTGTTTTCTCTATGCCCCTTTAATGCCATTTGGTATTTTCGGGACTCTCCATATTTTCGCTTTGACATTTGGCTGTTGATCGATCATTTCCTCATTTTCCAATTGCCTTGTCATTGTCCTGCCATTGTTCGTCTGTGGCAAGAGAACAAAGAGGGAGAGTGAGACAGATAGAGAGAAAGAGATGGCAGCAGCACCCACCAAGGACACGTGTTATGAGTGTTTGTGGACTGAGAGAGATGAAGTTGCACATGTTTTGTAGTGAGCGTATGTTTGGGACTTTCTGTGATGAACTGAAAGCAAGACTTTGTTTTGAAAAGGAAAGTTTTGTGTTCCTGTATTTAGTTTTCTACAGGAGTATTATGTTCTACTTCCTAGTTACTCTGTTGATGGTTTTTTCCACCTATTGTCTGTTTCTTTGTGTCTTGGATGTCTTGTCCTTGCTTTTGTTTAACCACCATTTTTTTAATTTCATATCACTATTTCTTTAGTAAAGATGACTATGTACCAGGTTTGCCTCCCATTTGTTCTGGTTCCTCCATCCCAACCCCTAGACGAGGAGTGCAACACTATAATAAATTTACATTTGTTTTACATTTCTCATTAATTGTTGATGACATTTTTGAAAATGGATTTATGCTCCTCTTGTCACATGGTAGTAGACTCTTTTCTTACCTAGTAAGGGTTCTAGCAGAACAAACATACTAGGAACATCAAATCGGATGCATTCAACTCCTATTTGACTATCTATGTTTACATTTGTGTGTTTGTCTTTTAATGATTTGGAAGTATTTGTAAGCATCATTTAACTTTCTTATAATCCTGTTTTGCTGTCTTTCTAATCTAGGTTGAACTGGTGTAACCTCACTGAGAAGAGCTGTATGTTCCTCTCTTCATTCCTCGGCACAAGGTCTGAGTGTGATCTAAGAGAACTGGATCTTAGTAATAATGATGTACAGACTGCAGGAGTAAAGCTGCTGTCTAAAGGATTGGAGAATCCAAACTGCAGACTGGAGATACTGAGGTTAGTGCTTAGGAATGAGTTTATCACATTTTGAATTTCAAATTTGGGGGTTTTGGTGCCTTTTAATTACGTTATAGGTCATATTTACTCTACGCCTATATATTTTTTTTTAACATTGGGTAAATATGGGGTGTACAGATACTCCAGAAATGTAAATGATGGCAAGCATTCACATTGAGGGTTGCAGTGGGGTCAGTTTGAACACCGCGCACACTGTCTGCAGTCATATTGAGGTTTTGTTTGGGGGGTTTCTTTCTAAGCAGAACTATACTAAATTAAACATTTTTTGTGAGTGTTCAGTTGATTGCTGTGATATAAAAAGGCATTTTCAGCTGACTTCCTGTTTCTGCAGCATGGCAAGACGATTCCCTTTTGTGGGCACACAGAGAAACATATTCAGCCTCTGGCTAAACAATATGTGTGTTATTTGTGTGGAACCTGTCAGTCACTTGAAGGACAGAAACCCATTTAACCCATAGTCATTAGTCCTCCCATTCCGTGTCCAGGGGTTTTGCTAGGGAGACGTGGAGTGGAGTTTAACACCAAAAAAAAACTTTTGGTTAAAAGACTGTCTGAGGCTGATTTTCATTCCGGTACAAGTGTTTCAAAAAAATTTTTTTTTTTTTTTCCACATGTGGTCCACGCCCACTCATTTTCAAAATCCACATCTGGGCCCTCATGCTTGCATGTGGTGCAATGAAGGTCTGGATGAGACATGACCTTCACTCTGTTATTTAATATTCTATCATTACACTCAGTCACCATCCATTCTCATGTTTTCGTGATGTGATTGGGGCATAGCTTACACTCAAACATGCAGCGGGGTGCCACACTCATACTGCACAAAATTCAGATTGCTCAGTTACTGTAACTTCTTGTAGTTATAATTACAGGCTGTTATTTCTGTACAATGAGGATCTACTAAATATTGATGTAATTTTTTTTTTGTTGGGATGCCCAAATTTATGTACCTGCCTTTAGTTTAAATAATTATTGCACACTTTCTGTAAATCCTATAAACTTCATTTCACTTCTCAAATATCACTGTGTCATCTGCTATATAATATATTTAACTGAAATTGCTGATCTGAACAACCAAAGATTTATAAAGGACAGTCATGAAAATGATCAGGGGTGCCCAAACTTTTTCACACCCCTGTAAATAACAATTGGGTGAAATGAAAATATGTAAACTGTAAAGACATTTTGTTTACAAGGTGTGTGCATTTTGTTTTTACATTACCACACCTGTTTACAGCGGGTTGCCTGTCCCTGTCCTCTGCCCATCAGTCTGCCTCATTGGGTCTAGGGTTTCTTTCAGCTGTTGAATACATAATCTACCATTTTTAGGAAAACCTAAATCATCTACCTACACAGCCATTTGGTCACATCCTGTGAGATGGTGCTTTCTTTTCATTTCTCAACAAAGGACTGACATCCATCCGCTCTGATTCGATTTACCTAGTGGTTCCAGCCCAGTACTCTTCTGTCAATGTATCCTAGAAATAAGGGTCTCTTATTGTCCTAACTTAGTGTCCATCGACCACCTAGGGCTGTTTAATTTAATTTAATTTAATAGTTTATTTGACAGGGACAGTGTACATTAATTAACATTACTGTAAATGCAACCGGAATTAGCCAAAAGGCTAGAAATGTCAAATGTATAAAAGTAAAGTGGGTTAACAATAAATGTCCCCACACTT
>BRDA01000790.1:11365-33427 GCA_036984385.1 Crenuchus spilurus
AACGGTCGTTTTGCATGTGACGTGATGCACGCGCACACTTGTCCTGCTGTATTACTCATTATTACTCACTTGTATGGGACAGCTGTGCATTTATAAATTGAGTGAAGTTTCAATGTTTACTTACCTGAAATAACATTTGGAGCGACGTGCCTCACCGAGCATCTTTAGTGATCTTTCTTTTCTGCGCAGTTCTACGGCTGTTATTCAGTCGTTACACTTCGTATCAGTAGGGGAAATCAATCGGTTATAATGAGAGCTGATTAGTGTTGAATTTTAATCTGAAAACACCTTTAGTGTCGCCCTCCAACATACACAGAGAGAGAGAGAGAGAGAGAGAGAGAGAGAGAGAGAGAGAGAGAGAGAGAGAGAGAGAGAGAGAGAGAGAGAGAGAAGTAACCGAACTGCTCAGATTTATTATTAATAATAAAATGACTTTAAGCACAGATGACGGAGCTCACCGGTGCAAAGTCGTTTCCGTATTTTTATAATAGCGTGCTGGTGTTGAGGTGACAGTAAATCGGGGATTTCTTTATTTTGTGAAACCTATAGGAAAGTAGAACTTATTTAATTTAATTTAATAGTTTATTTGACAGGGACAGTGTACATTAATTAACATTACTGTAAATGCAACCGGAATTAGCCAAAAGGCTATTTTTCATCCGTTGTCCCTGGACAGATCTTAAAATGTCTACCTAAAAAATAACAATAAGATGATTAAAAAGAAAAATACAATATAAAAAACAATAAAACTGATATAACACAGTGTCTAAGTTAACTATAATACAGACAAACATACTACATCCTAACATAACAGAAACACAAGTGGCAGCAGGGTTGAGTTGAGGGGGACACTGTCCATAATCCTATCAATGCTGACAAGTCTGATGTGTTATGAACCAATTTTTTAGATGCTTTTTGAACAAAGTTCAATTATTAATTAATGAACCTCCCTAATTGTAATGAGCATGTGACAACCTTTTTTTACGACTTTAATCTCGAAATAAAAACCTGAAAAATATTCTATTAAGCGGCTCCAATACACCGCCGTAAACTCATGACCGGCTCTTTGAGGTGGGAATTGCTTGCTCTCTATACCGCCCCTCCTTCCAAACATAGCCAACGTGGAGCCGACGTTGGATAAACGGTGGCATTTTGACGCCTTTTGAAAATACAGCCAACCACAGACCAACGTTAGTCCGACGGCGAAATTCGACGTGCGACCATGACGACGTTAACCAATGTTGGGCCAACGTACTGTTGCTATCTGGGAAGTTTCTGTTGCTTGTTAGCTACATTAGCTTGTAGCCCCAGCTGAAGGCCAGCATGAATTCCAGGCTGGTGGTGCTTGTCTGGTTCTGGTTTAACTCTTCATCCAGCATCCAAAACACAACTTGTGCTGGTTTTGCTTGTAGCTGGTTCATGCTGTTGTTTTTAACCTGGTACTAAAGAAGCAAACTTTGTACGGAAAACGAGCTTATGCTACATTTGCAGGGAAATTTGTATAAATGTGCTACTAAACCAAGATTCCTTTAAGAACCCAACATTGATGCATTTTTATATTGAACATCTCATCATCATACACCTTTAGACCTTTCAAGAAGCATCATTGCTAGATAGAAAGAATACGATTGCTCTTAAATATGCGGTGAATGTGATAGCAGGTATGTTTTCTTCTTTTGACCTTTGACCTGCTTGCTTTGTCGCCAGGAAGTTCCACCCTGGTTAGCTATTGTCCAGTCTTTTGTAGCATCCCGGCTGTCACACTATGGCAAATCTAAATCTCGTGTTGAAAAGCAGCTCTGTATAGCAGACGCATGACGTGAGAGCTAAATTGGTCCCTGATTGTGGTTCAACATTTCTCACAGCATGTCTAAGTACACCTTTGACAGATCGTCCTGCTGGGTGATCCCTTACTGCCGTGCTTTAGGCTGTGACAGACGTGTTATATAAGGTCAAGGGTGGCGTCAGAGGTCAGGTACCATTGCTGTCTGATCCCAAAGCCAGAACTAATGTCCTGTTAGCAGTGGTGGAATTGTAAACATTTGGGGACCAAGGGGTGAGGCGGTGGGGTGTAGAAAATCTTTTTACAGATGACTCGTGTCTTATACCTTGATTAGATTGCATGAAACATGTTAATAAGACTTATTTTGGCTGCAAATGATTTGATTTCAGGGATCTGGCAACCGATGCAAGTTCAGACCAAGTTAATTGGTCCAGAGACACTCCATGAGTGCTGATATTGGCACTGGGGTGGTACCTTCAAATGACGGTGTTGTCAAAGACTTGCATCTTGATGTGCAGTTTCCCCAAAAATGGATTGATCGTAGGTGTCCAAACGATTCAGATTTGGACCCCTTTGGATTTCTATCTGCTGGCTCATGACAAGGCACTTATTATGACCACTCCTGGTTTAGAATGAACATCACAGATCGTGTGACAGGTTTTACTGCATGTATAAATAAGTGAGCACACTTGTCAGCTGTAACAGAGTCTAGAACCATCATCAAGGACAAAGGACGTGATGTGATTGATGTCCAAAAGGTTGCATAATCACTAACTTCCATCCATCCATTATCACACCCACTTAATCCTTATCAGGGTCGCGGTTAATCCCCTACCCCCTCACTGGGTGCAGGGCAGGGCATTACACTATTCAACTAAGCCCAGGACAGGGTACCAGTCCATCACTGGGCACACACACACAGACAATTTAGAGTAACCAATTCACCTGACCTCCATGTTTTTGGACTGTGGGAGGAAACCGGAGACCCCGGAGGAAACCCACGCAGAAACGAGGAGAACTGGAAACTCCGCTCAGATGGGGACTCGAACCCAAGACCCCAGCGCTGAGAGGCGAACGTGCTCACCACTAAGCCACCATGCCGCCCCTAATCACTAACTTTGTGGGATGTTTTAGATTTGCTGTAGTGAAGGTGTACTGAGAATGGACTTCTTGTACATTGAGCCTCCCAACAGTATAACAGTGGTGCCCTGGAGGCCATTGATGCCAGAGGGGATCTCTGGCAAGTGGTACAGAGCAACTGACACAAAACAGTGGACCAGTTGTGCTCTAATTGGTCCCAAGTGAGGTTATTCCCAATGCTAGGTAGGGGACAACTTAGTGTTTGTGTTCAGTTGAAGTACCTACATCTTAGCTGGTACAACATTAATCCATAAAGTGTGGAAAGAGGCAGATTTATAAGGCCAATGGATTTTGTCCTTTTCTTGACCGGGGGGAATCGCATTCCCCTTCAGATTGAAGCCTGGCTATTAAGTGAAGACACATCCCTCCCAGCTCTTCCTGCACTGATAACGGGGTGAAAGACACCGGGGCAGCCTGTAGGGTGTCAGCTCCTTGACCGCCCTTGCTAACAGCTCTAACCGTCAGGAAACACAGTGTCTGTTCAGCTTTTTTTCAGTCTAACATACATCCTCTAAAGCAGCCTTGTTTCAGAGCATTTACTTGTATTAGTTACCTAAACAGTAGCCTATGTTATGACTATGATTTACGCTGTGAGGGTTATCTGGTGGGCATCTCCTGACAGGCGATTGGAACCCAGAGCTTTACAAATGACTCAGCATCTAATTTTACTGACGCTGACTACAGTGGCATGAGCTCAACACCGCCGTACTATTCTAAGCCCAGGTACAGCGGTGGGCCCTGTCTGAAGGAGGGGAGGTGGACAAAGACAGCCGGAGTAACTCGGACAGGAAAAATCTCGTTTTCTGTGCCGTGGCTGCTCAGGAAATTCAACCATTCAGAGCCGCTATATACTCCCATCCTGAAAGAGGGGAGTGAGGCCAGCCAAGAAGGTGGGGGACAGGGAAACACAGACATACAAACTAATAACAATTACAGTATCCCCATTTCAAACCACGCAGATGTTTATTTTTTTTTGTAATCGCCTTCCCTTTGATATTCAATAGCAGCTATTTTTTTCCTTCCTCTACAGAATGTATTTCTATATCGGATCAGAGCCGGGTACAGTTGCCTAAGAGTCCAGTAATCACATTTTTACTGTATTCACTCTTAAAGAGAAATGTTCCTAAATGCTTGAAGGCTGGCACGGAGAGTTTGAGGTAAATACATAAACGTTGCCGTGTTAGCTGCTGGAGACGTGTCCGCTAGCTGTCCGTGTCTACCTTGTTGGTCCACCTTGTAGAGGCAGCAGCTCAGCACAGTTTGTGTTGGTCCGTCATTGGTGCTGTTGGCTGGTTGGGGCATTATTTGAGTGACACTGAGGTGCTTAAAAACATCAGCAGCTCTGCTGTGTCTGATCCACTCAACACACACTGACACACCACCACCACGTCAGTGTCACTGCACGCTGAGAGATGCTCTGAGTTGGGTCCTGACCATTGAAGAATAGCACATTATGCAGAGAAAGAGATGGACTACAGTCACTGTATGCTCAGTGGAGCTAAAAAGGACAATGAGTGTAGATACAAGGAGGGTTAATAATATTCTGCTATGGCTGTGTAGCCTGATGACAGTGTTTTGTACAGTTTCTCTGGAATAGAAAGTGACAGGCACTGAAAGGACAGTAAAAGGTGTTTACAGAGTTTTCCTGAGGACATTCAGGGCCTTCCATGACCTCTGACCTGTCCGTCATGGTGTGCCGTAATGAATTATCTCAGTTGTCAGATTTCTGGATGTGTGCTGTAGGTCAGCGGAAATCACTGCAATATTTTGCGACTCTTTATTTTTCTTCCCTCTCTCCTTCAGATTGTGACAGTAAATGGGATTTTTTTTTTACTGTTCTCTAAATCCCAGCCATTGTTCTAAGGTAAAAATACACAAGATGTTTTTAGACAGAGTGGGTGTTCCCCAGTCTGAGGTCCTAAGAGCACGGGGGCCACGTGTCCGTCAGCGTCTTTTGGGTCAGGACGAAACTAAACAGGAGAAATGATCAAGGACGGGAAGTGAACTTAATGTTATGGACACTTAGGCTATGCTCAAATCTGATTTCTGGCCTATCTAGATTGTATCCAGATTGATTTTTGTTAGTGAATGAAGTCAGATTTCCGCAAATCTGATCAAAGCCACATTTGGGTTACAGTTCAGACTTGTGCAGATCTGTCTCAGGCTGGACGCTCTCGCCGCTCAAATCGGATTTCAGAGTGCCTTTCACGTCACTCATAATGCAACAAAGAATGAAGCGTCAAACGCAGAGTGATGGAATTGCTTGAATCCCAAGTTGCCAGGTCCTGAAAAATTCTTCAGCCCACTGACTTACACAAAATTAACACTAATCCAAAATGTATAGTCTAATCACAGATGTTTGAAGAAGTTAGAACTGATTTTTGTTACTCTTAAATCTTATTTTAATATTACTATAATATATATTTTCTTATGCCTCCACTGGGCTCTTCTAATATTAAAAAGTCTACATACGGCATCTCTAACACTACTGTTTGTGTTAACTGTTACTGTATGAGTTTTTGATTCACTGTACATTTTATTTACATTTTATTTATTTTTACCCATGAGTGCATTAAAACCACAGTGCAGTCCCAGGTTGCCATGTCCCAAAAATTCTCCAGCATATTATCTGACAGAAAGCCGCCCTACACAAGTTTAAAACTGACCCAAATCAGTCTAATAACAAACACTTAAAAAAGCTATAGCTGTTTTTTACTACTTTTAAATCTTATTTTAATCTTGCTTTGTTATTCATGTCTATATGTTTGAAGCATTTCATATATATGTGTGTGTAAATATGTACTTATTATTATTATTATTATTATTATTATTATTATTATTATTATTAAATGTCATAAAAGACAATAACAGAAAAAATGTCTACATAATTAATTAATTAATATTTAAATAATTAAAACATAATAATTTTGTTTCTACTCTCTAAATCTATACTTTAAGATCCCATTGCTGAAAAGTCTAATATTAGAAAGTCTACCTAAGATATCTCCAGCTTTATTCATTCTTCTTTATTCATTAAATAGCCGAATTTAGCTGTAAAACCGCATACCTGGCAACCCTGAAGCCACCTCACCAGCTGGCTGTAGTTACTGATGCCTACATCTTTACCACAACAGCCCAGGTAACAGGTCTGAATTGACCAACCTGATCTGATCATTTACCAATAACAATGTGAACAGTCATCTCTACAGAACTGATTTGAGAATTAATGACCTCCATGCTAGTTATTGTTTGATGTTGATACACCTTGTAGAAATGGAGATAGCATAATATTAATTTGATATAGACATAATTTTTACATGTGTGTAAAAGTGCCCAAAGTGCTATGGGGCTGGTGTTGCATTTATTTCAATTTCTTTATTGTCTTTCTGATGAAGATGCAGGAGAAGGTTTGAATCTGTTGAATGTGGTCTACAGGCTGAATACACTATGTGCGGTGCCTCCAAACGGCCAAAATGGAACATTATTTCTTAAAATTGCAAATCCTGTGTTGTAGTCATGCTATATTTTTGATGTAAATAGTTGTACAAACATTAATTTATCTTTCATATGCTGCACTGAACATGTTTGTGTGTTATAATAAAAAATCTAATCTGATTTAATGTGTTTTGTAATATTTTGGGTCTAATATGTTGTATAAAGTAGTTAGGTAATATAGACTAACAACAAAGATATCAGACATTGACATGGTAAGCAGAAGTATTAAAAAATGGCCAAGCCCAAGACTCCTTAGGGTTAAACTGTCCAGGATGATCAGGACTGAGGGACGACAATACTGTATTATGGGACACCAGCTAATAGGAGAGAGTGTGCTGGGTAATATAAGACTAAACCATTAGATTATTCAATTAAGTGCTATATTGACTTGATTCAGTCCTACACCTAGAACACCAGCCACTTGTCATGTTCTCTCTCATTCTGTCAGAGAACCAATCATTGGCTTTTAACTATAATCACTGTCACCTACAGATTAAGCTCACTGACTTCATTAATTGATATATATGTGTGTATTAGTCATCTCCTCCTCTAGTGTTATTTGTTTTATTTTGCCCCTGTCGTCCTGAGGAGGGTGGGCCTTTGTTCTCTCAGGGGTTACATCCTCTAAGTTATTAGTAAAGTTTTTTAGTGCAAATGATTTTCCATTTAAATTGTTTTTTGTCATTAAGCTAAAAGTGCACAATCACTGGCCAATGTTCTAGCACAGAGGAATTTGACCTGTTTAACCCATTTGTGCAATGAAACACACACACACACACACACACACACACACACACATTAGGGAGCAGTGAGCACATGTGCCTGGAGCGGTGGGCAGCCCTTATCCACAGTGCCCGGGGAGCAGTTGGGGTTTAAGTGCCTTGTCCTGCCAGGGGATTGAACCAGCAACCTTCTAGCCACACGACGGGGTCTCTAACCACTAGGCTGCCATACACTCTTAAAAGACATGGTTCTTCAAGGGTTCTTTAGTAAATAAAATGATTCTATATAGCCCCAAAAGTGGTTCTTCTATTATTACAAGCTTGACATCATAACAATAGCAGAACTCTTTTTGGAGCTATATAGAACCATCTACAGCACATTCATCCTCAGTCTGACAAACTCTTCCACCATGGAAAGAAGAACCCTTTGGGTTCTTTGAGAGTTCATGGTGCTACATGGAACCATTTAAAGAACCTTGAGCTATAGCACAACTTAACATTGGGCAGCTCTGGCCTTGTGGGCAGAAGGTCGCTGGTTCAGTCACCTGGCAGGACATGACTGTAGTGCCGAAGGACGTGATGTGACTGATGTCCAAAAGGGCGTGATAACAGGGTACCAGGGGAAGCACCTGATGACAGCATCGCAGAAACCACAAAGGTGGAATGTGAGAGCTGCTGTAGTGAAGGTGCACTGAGGATGTATAATGAGTGCCTACCAACAGCATAGCTGTGTGTGTGTGTGTGTATACAGTAATTAGAATGAATAATAAAAATAATAAATTGTGATATAATAACGTCCCAGCTGCGGGGTCTAAAGGTGAACTCAGCTGCTGTTGTTTCCAACCCGTCCTCGTGCTGAGCGGGGAGGCCCGGGGCAGGCGCGCGCAGGAAGGGGCGGGGGCGCGCGTCCGGTCACGCGCGCGCACTTAAAAACGCGCTGAGCGCGGCGCGACGCGAGGAAAAACGCTGAGCCGGGAAGCGCGTGGACTTCATCGGCGTGTTGAGGGACTGCCCGGGGAGGAGACTCCGGCTGCTGGGCTGTTCATGAGGATCACCTGCGGGCTCCTCCACACCGGAGCGGGACTGAGCGCCTCCAACTCTCCGCTGCTGACGTTTGTTTGTTTGTTTTCAGTGCTCGCGTGCGTACGTCATGATCAGCTGACTCGCTGATCGAGAATCGCTGACGCTATGCGCGCGTTCCGGCGCCCCGACACGGCAACGCGCGCCCCGCGGCGCGCTCGCGGCGCGCGCTCCCCGTCGTGCTGAGGGCGAGATGCGGTGCCCGCGCGCGGGCCGGCCCCGGCTCCGGCTCCGGCTCCGGCTCGCGCTGCTGGCGGCGTGCGCGTGCACGTGGCTGCTGCCGGTGCAGGGCTGCGGGCCCGGACCTGGATATGGTGCGCGGCCGCGCGCGCGCAGGCTCACGCCGCTCGCGCTCCGGCAGCACGTGCCCGGCGTGTCCGAAACGAACTTGGGCGCGAGCGGGCGCGCCGAGGGCAAGATCGCGCGCCACGCGGAGCGCTTCAACGAGCTCGTGTGCAACTACAACCCCGACGTCGACTTCAAGGACGAGGAGAGGACCGGAGCGGACCGCCTCATGACCAAGGTACCGCAAGTCTGTAGACACCTCTCCTGCTTCTTTTTCCCTCCTTTACTGCACTGACAGTCTCACTAGATGCTGGAACGTTGATGTGAGGATGTGCTTGTATTCAGCCATGACAGCCTTAGTGAGGACAGGTGCTGATGTTGGATGATTAGCTCTAGTCAGCACCAAATTGCTGTGTTTATAGGCCCTCTCTCCCTCCCAAAACTTGGAAAGGACATCCAAGGTCCCACTGCTCCACAGTCCAGTGTTGAGCTTTATATGCATTTAGCCAACACTTGTCATTGGGTCACCTAATCAACACTTGTCACTGGGGTCAACTAACAACACTTGTCATTGGGTCAACTAATCAGCACTTGTCCACTAGGTTAACTAATCAGCACTTGTCATTGGGTCAACTAATCAGCACTTGTCATTGGGTCAACTAGTCAGCACTTGTCCACTAGGTTAACTAATCAGCACTTGTCATTGGGTCAACTAGTCAGCAATTGTCATTGGGTCAACTAATCAACACTTGTCCACTGGGTCAACTAGTCAGCATTTGTCATTGGGTCAACTAGTCAGCACTTGTCATTGGGTCAACTAATCGACACTTGTCCACTAGGTCAACTAGTCAACACTTGTCATTGGGTCAACTAATCGACACTTGTCCACTAGGTCAACTAGTCAGCACTTGTCATTGGGTAAGGTAATTCAAGCTGTGGAGGTCAGCAATGTACAGATGAATTCACTAATTTAAATGGGGTGCCTGCACATGCCTGCACATGTAGACTGTGTCTGATGACTTGATCCCTTGCTGCTTTAGTAGGCAGCACTGAGATAAATGCATTTCTTACCAACTCGTATAAAAACATTTTTACAACAGGCATCAATACACTGCCAACAGTTCACTGTTAGCTTACAAAAAGACTAATGCAGACTTTAATGTAAACTTTAGATTTTGATATCACTTCATGCTTTCCTGCCATCACCCGAGTGGGCAGCATGTCTTAAATTTCAGACACAGCCATAGAGAATCTCATTACATGCTGTTTATCATGCAGTCTAAGCCAGTTGATGTAAGCATTGAATTAGGCTAAACAAAGCTGCCAAAACTGACTCAAAAGATACAATAGCAGCAGGTCCAAAATGACCTCACTGTTCATATAGTTTGCTAGACTCTAGTCTTCCTTTTTTGGAAGCTCCAGCGTGCAACAAAGCAACAAAATTCCTCATAAACATACACTTAAATATCTTCTTAAGACTTCTGAGATCTGATAATGTCTTACTACTGGAGATAACACGCTGTGGTTTCTGGTGAAATGTTAACTTAAGGTTAAATATGTAAGCCAGTGTGTCTTTTGAGGCCCCCATGACATTAATTTGACTCTACAGGACATTCGCTAGATATTAACTAGACTTTGAGTTGCATGTTTTTGTCTGATCGTGAAAGGGATTAACGAGTAAAGCATTCATTTGCAAAAAATATATATATTTAAATTTTTGCAATTTTTTATTTTCTGACATGATATTAAAATGCCTGTTACTATTTGCATTGTGTGTCAATTTCATGACCATCGGCCCAAACGAAATGGCCCAAAATGACTTACAAAAACGTCTGGTTCCATTGACTTCCATTATAAGTGCAGTAAACTTTTCCTTCTCCTGTCAAGTTTTCATTTTGCAGGATATCAAACTCTTCAAGCCCTGAACTCTCCTTTAATCTGTAACCAAGTAAGTTGCATATTTGGGAGAAACCTTATAAACAGTAGCAAGTACAGATTACTCAGTTCTTTTAAGACTAAGAAATGTTGCAAATGCACTTTTCTTTATTAATTATTATTAGCTGGAAAAAAAAGTGACTGCAAAATGTATCCATTCTGCATTTTTAGGAGTAGCCTGCTGGAGGAACAGTAAATGCTTTGTCGTCTGTTTGAAATGGGTTACCCGAGTCTTTATTGTGGCAGCTCTGGTGGGAGTTGGAGAACGTTTGAGAAATTTGTGACTCGCTTCAGCAGCTTCAGAGTTCATTGCCTTTAGCAAACAAGGTAAAGCGGACAGGATGGATGTCCGAAATCCGACATAAATCACAGAATCGGCTCCGGTCCCATATGCCCACGCGTCCAAACGTTTGAGGACACCCCTTCTAATGAATGCATTCAGACACAGATGTACACACAGCTTATCTAGTCCCTGCCAATAGAATCAGACTCTCTGGAGAACCTATTGGTACCATGCGCCAATGCCAGGCCAGGTGGCCTAGAGTGGTATAAAGCCCCCAGCATTGAGCTGAGGAGCAGGAACTCCATCCTACTTTTGGGATGAGTTGGTGATGAGATGGTAGTGGTGATCATCCAACATCCTGACCTTTTGTGGATGAATGCAATCAGATCCTCACAGCAGTGCTCCAGAATCAAGTAGAAGTCTTTTTTTTAACACTTTTGATTTCGCATAACATGAGCAGGTGTCCCAATACTTACAGCATTGATCTTAATTGGCAGTGCTGTTGCTTCTTCCCACGAGCCTAATGGCCTTGAGTGTGAAACTAGTGATGAAGGTGTTAAGGTGGAGCCACAACATCATCTGAAGTTGTTTTAGGTTACGAAACACCAGTTTGATTACACACCATATGTAACCAGCTGACTCAGAGGTGCCTTTATGATGAAGAGTTGGTGTATGTGTATGTATGCCTTGTCCGCTGCTCAAAGATGTCCTTTGTGTACGTTTCGGAGGTTCTGCGGGGTCGCCTGTGCAGAATTCCCGCCTGCTGAAGTAATGGCAGCATGGGGAAAAGCCTCTATTGTAGTTGTGACAATGAAACGCCTCTGTCAGGCGAGAAAAATGTCCCCGGTTTGTTTTGTGCCCCTCTTGATTTCTCACTTCTTCTGTCACATTCCCAGATGCATGCCCAAACATTCCAACACTCTGCCCTCTCACTCGGCCCTGGCCCTGCCTTTTCTCCCCTCCTCTCGACCTCCTGCCTCTCTCTCGTGCCTTTTCTCGCTGTTTCTCAATGGTTTCAATATATACCCTCATCCAAAACTCCGGTTTTCCCATGAAAAGTCACATTTTTGTCATATGTGGTCCTGAGAAGGCGACCACAGTTTGTACATGATGTGGAGACGATGGCAGCCGGGACAGATACTGTAAAAACACAGCAATGTGTGGGAAAATGAAATGGCCTTGAATTTACTCTCATACGTGGATGAAATGGCCAAAGAATGTTGGAGATTAGTTACAGTAGCTTTGTTCTGAGAGGCATTTTTGAAGAGGGGGGTTAGATGGCCTTTATCAGAGCTGAATATACAGACAGAAATTTGTAGGTGCCAAACAGTTGAGGCCAAAACATAGCACAATGGCACTGTTTAGTCTTTGATTTTCATGTACGTACAAGTGGAGTCAAGGTCTTTTGGTTATTCTGTGTGTCCTGATCTGACGTTTTCAGTTCTGATACCAATACAATGCATAAACTTTGTGAACTGGCTGATACTCGATACCAATCTCTTCTTGAATATATACAGTAGGGTTGACATCATTAGGTTTAATAACAAGAGTTTAAATGATGATGATTCTTTTATATTTGTATATAAAACAAAGACAATAATATATGAATATGTATGAAGATGATGATGAAAATGTCTCAAATGAATGACGTTTTGTGTGTTTAATGTGAGTGTCACTGGCTACAGACACTGAAACACTTCACATTTCTTCTGCTAATTGTGAGACGATCCCTAACACTGCAGCAGGGAGCACAAACACAAAGCTAAGCGGCTTCATCATAACGCGTGCAGTTTAGTAAAGGTTGTGCTTGTAGTTTGTTGTGTTCTTCCATTTCAGCACCAAACTGTAACTGTGCTGTTGAATCTGTTTTGTTGGTGGAGAAAAGCACAATTCTGAGCATCCAAAAAGGTACCAATGTCATAAAAAATGTCATTGTTTGATATAAATTATTTGGGCTTTTCACAAAAGGCCATTTGCCATTTTTGCCTGAATAATTTGAATAAGCTGCTGCATATTTGCTGCATCTGTAATATCTATAATGTTTATAGTCATTAAAATATTTAGCATAAACAGTAATTCACCATCAAATCTAGCAGCTGAGAATAAACCACTAACTTCAAATACAATCAGTAAGCAAACACTGTAAACATGCAAACATTAGTCCATCCATCCATCTTTTTAAGCACTTAATCCAGTTCAGGGTCTCTTAGAGTCCCTTCATGGGGCACTCCACTATTTTAGCCAAACCCAGGGTAGGTCACCAATCAGTCACTGGGCACACAAAGACATACACACACCCACACTCAGGCAATTTAGATTAACCAATTCTCAGACCACAGACTCTGGAGGAGAACATGGAAACTCCACCCAGATGGTCCAACGTATTTGTAAATATTTCATGTAAACAGTCATTAAAAATCAAATGCTGCAGCTGACCCTGAGAATAAACAACGCGGTCAAACAAACAAGCATTGTAAACATGTAAAAGGAATGGAAGGGAATGGATCGGGCCTTATCCAATTTTGTTAATATGGGACTGATATCTGATCCTAATTTCTAATTACTGCATCCCCATCATTCACTTGTTCTTTCTCCTTCTCTGGCAGCGCTGCAAGGATTGTCTAAATAAGCTGGCTATAGCAGTCATGAACCAATGGCCGGGTGTTCGGCTGCGTGTGACCGAGGCCTGGGACGAGGACGATAATCACCCGTCTGGCTCTCTGCATTATGAGGGTCGCGCCGTTGACATCACCACTTCAGACAGGGACATAAAGAAGTACGGCCTGCTCGCTCAGCTGGCGGTGGAAGCTGGGTTCGACTGGGTGCACTATGAGTCCAAGTATCATGTGCACTGTTCTGTCAAAGCTGGTAAACATCACTTACCTTTGACATATGATGTTACATGAGAATATGACTTGATGTTGGTACAACCATGGTGGGCATTAGCATTATTGGTGCAGGATCAGTTTTACAACGTTCTGTGAATTCATTTGATTGGACGATTGTGATCTGTGTGTAACATCAGGTGAGTTCAGTCAATTAGAGTAGCCCATTCACAAACTCTTGTTCAATTTAATTGTAGTTCACGTGGATTCTAATTACTGATCTGCGTTTCCCAAAAGCACTAAATAGTATCTCCTAAAGGTAGTATGAGCATTATATTGACCACTATCTATACCATTTAAACCTTTGACATTCTCAACTTTTTTGGTATAGTCACTATATCTTATTAAATACGGTATTGTGCCATCTCTACCAAACGGTAGAGGTATGTTAGGATAAAAAACATCCACTACAAAAACACATAATGTTTTTAAAAGCAAATCAGCAATGCTTTATAGCTATAAGAGAAGGAATAAACTGGATCAAAGGCTGAAAACCATTGGTGCTGTTGAACCACCACTCAGAGAAAATCTGTTTAAAAAGTCACAAAAGTTAACAAATTATTCGTATGTGTGGTTTGTGTTCTGATTTTACCACAAAGTTGGTAGACATGTATATTTAAAAAAAAAAATACAAAACTGTACACTATCCCAGTCATGCTGCTTAACCATCAACAGCTGGAGCCCGAAAAAGCAAAATTGTCCATGCCCTCTCTGGAAGAGCCATCACTTCCAAAAGGAAATGTCCACTGGCTCAGGTGTCTGCCAGCTGATCCATCATCTGGGCATTCTCGATTTCTTCCGAGCGCATTGGCTGCCCAGGAACAATGTATTGGTGGGAGCTCGATAAAAGGTGGCTGACTTCACAAGCATCGGAGGAAGCATGTGTTAGTCTTCACCCTTTGAGTTGGGATAATACAAGTGACTGGGAGAGTCCTAGTGAATGTGTGCGTTGATTGATTACTCAAGACTGAGGAGGAAGAAATTGCAATTAAAATTTGCTAAATTGATCTCAATACTATGATGCTTTTGGGAAATTGAGTCACATCACTGAACATCCACAAAGTTTTAGGGACCAATAACTTGGTCCAGCCATGGGCTTGTGGTTCCTGCGGTTAATGAATCACAAGGCTTTGTGACCGGAAAGAATCCCATGAACCAACAGAACATAACTGAAGTGCTTTTGAGCAAGATCCTTAACATAGAACTTCTCCCTGGGTACCATGGATGGGGCAGCTCAATGGGTATATGTGCTCCTATGTGCTCCTAACCTGCAACTGCATCCCAAGCACTGATGCTATGGCGGCCAACTGGGTGGGTTCATTACTCCTGGAGTGTGTGTTTATGCTTGTTTCTTCACAATATTGAATGTGGACGTCAAAGTCCTCAGTGTTCATGCACAGTGGTCAATATGTCAATTTCAGTCCTGGGCAGGTGTGCTCTGAGACCAAAAGTGAAAGTGACACACTGACCACTGGTCCTGCAGTACCGCTGCCCAGGTCTAAAAACCACTGATGTAAATGACTTCCATTACCCTGTTTCTCCATTTCTTAGATCACTCCGTGGCAGTGGAGAAAGGTGGATGCTTCTCAGCATCAGGACTGGTGACTGTGCCTGGAGGATTCCCAAAGCCCATGTCATGTCTGCAGCCCGGAGAGTCTGTGCTGGCCTTGTCCGAGTCAGGAGAAGTGGTTTTCAGTCGCGTCCTCCTCTTCCTACATCTGGACACTACGAGTACGTCCACGTTCTTGATTCTCAGCACTGAAGATGGGCGAGAACTTGCACTCACTCCCAATCACCTCATCTTTGTGGCTCAAAACCGCAAACTGTGCCACCACGAGTATCATGCAGTCTTTGCCAGCCGAGTTAGGAGAGGAGACCATGTGCTCATTTTTGGACGTAACGGGGCCCCGAGTCCATCCAAAATAGTCTCCATCACACTGGAGGAAAGAACGGGGGTTTATGCTCCACTGACAGAACACGGCAACTTGTTTGTGGACGGCGTGCTGGCATCCAGCTATGCGTCTGTAGAGAATCATAGACTTGCACACTGGGCATTTGGGCCTCTTCGGTTTCTTTTTGGACTGTTTGTGGGCCAGAATCCACAACGATGTGGGCCTGAGGTCCATACAGCTTGTTCCACTGGCATTTCTAAAGGACGTGTGAATGTGATGCACAACAGTGAAGGTGTAGCTGACAGCTCAGTGAAGAGCTCGTGTTTAAAGGAACCCACTTTTATGCAATATTTTGACTGTGTGGGTGGCACAGATGTCAGGGTTCACTGGTATGCAAGGGTTCTACACACTATTGGCCAGACAATTTTGAATCCTGAGATGTTTTATGAATAAAGAATGGCGATACCACTGATCTTTCGACAAGGGCATTACAAGTGTAATCTAGAAAAGAAGCCGACACAGATGATATGACGACTGAGAAACCTTTACATTATGTGTAACATTCTACCATTAATTTTTTCACTGTCTGATTACACTTCAAACGTACACCGATCAGCCATAACATTAACACCACTGCCTTGTATTTTGTAGTTCTACAGTTGTTTTTCTATATACTTTGTTCACCCTGTTCTTCCCCACAGAGCAGTGTGGTGGATCGTTCTCAGCACTGCAGTGACACTGATGTGGTGGTGGTGTGTTAGTGTGTGTTCTGGTGTGAGTGGATCAGACACTGCTGGTGTGATAGTCCATCAACCAGGCAACAATGTCACCACTGCAGAACTAGAGGACCAACACAAACTGGTCCTGAGCTACTATCTCTGATCTAGAAGTCGGAGCAACAAGGTAGGTGCATCTGTGCTCACTCAACACACACTAACACACCACCACCACATCAGTGTCACTGCAGTGCTGAGAACAATACCTGCTCTGTGGGGGGTCCTGACTATTGAAGAACAAACTGAACAGAGTATTCAGTCTTAAAAAGCACCTGTAAGCTCAGTGGAGCTAAAATTAACCATCTTAAGAAGTTGGTTTTAATGTTATGGCTGATCCGTGGACATGTGAAATACATTGTATAACATGAATCACTTATTCGTTGAATTGAAATTAAACATTTTTATACAGAAGAGGAAATATTTCATAGAGCAAAACTATTTATTTTTATACATTTGGATTTATAATATATACATATTTTCTGTTAATTACTCTGATTATGAATTTTCCTTCTCTTCTGACTGAATATGTAACAGATAAACGGTATTTTGGATGAACTTTAAGCTAATATTATGTTTAATAAAGGTGCTCAGGGTGGTCTTTTAGTGGAGCTACATTTGGAACAATAAAAATGCTTTGAAACACTATATTGACAAAAGTATTTGGACACCTCAATCAATCAATCAATCAAAATTTATTTATATAGCGCTTTTTACAATGGACATTGTCACAAAGCAGCTTTACATAATCAGAACACCTGCTCATTCATTGTTTCTTCTGAAATCAAGAGTATTAAAAAAGTTGTTGGAGTGCCTCTGCCAACTCATCCCAAAAGTGACACAGCTCTACAGCTCAGTGCTGGGAGGCTTTATGCCCCTCTAGCCTGCCTGGCATTAGACATGGTGCCAATAGGTTCAATAGGTTTAGTCCTAATCTGTTGGCAGAGGGGACTAAACAAGCTGTGTTTGTACATCTGTGACAACTTTAAGTAGCTGAATGCATTCACTCGAGGGGTGTCCACAAACTTTTGGACATATAGTGTATATGTGAAGGTGATGCTTTGCATGGTCTAATGCAATATAGAAGCAAAGGTTCTCTCCCAAGTTAAGGATGAAAATTCTTTCTGGAACCTTTAAATTATGTGGACGTTCTTTAACCTTAAACCCACCACTTTTACAAAACAGTCCCACTGGAAAGTTTCTTCACACTACACAAAATGATGTCTTAGCAAGTGAAAGCATCTCAAATCTGGTAGAAATATCTAATATTTCTCATGTTGAGAATGTCCTAAGCTTATTATGGCTGCTTACAATGTTTTTTTTTAACCTGATTCTCTCCCCAATCTGTTTGATAGCCAATTAACCCGCCCATTCGTTGACTCTCTCCATCACTTGTAATGTCTCTGAGTCTAGGAGGGTGCAGACTAACACAGGCCTCCTCCGATGCATGTGAAGTCAAGCTCCGCCTCTTTTCCAACGGCTGCAGATACATCGCTGCCAGGCAACCACCGCACTCAGAGGAAAGCGCAGTTCTGATGGATCAGCTGGCAGACACCTGAGCCAGCCAACATTACTTAATAGTGCTGGGGAGAGAGTGCCATCTTACCCACTCAGAGAGAGCATGGCAAATATTGCTCGCTTGTGCCAAGGCTGCCGATGGCAAGCAGCATGACCTGGGATTCGAACTTGTAATCCTCAGATCATACTGACAGCGTCTTAGTCCGCTGAGCCACTCGGGGCCCCTATGGCTTCTAAAAAGTTGACATATTTTGCATTTTAAGTAAATTTATCAGTAAACTTTTCTTTCTATATTGACTTTCTACTTTGCATATGTCTAAATCTATGCATTTAACAAGCAAAATGATCTGCTAATATAGTAAGATTGTTTTATGTCATAAAGTTACATCCAGTTATTTGTCAAATTATCTTATAATTCAGCTCGGAGCATGAGATAATTAGACTAGATTTCAGTTAAATTTGTATTTTTTTTTTGCAGTGCAGGGAACCAGACGTTCTGCTGTGCTATTGCATAAAGAACCCTTTGTGGCACCTTTATATTTAAGAGCATAGAAATGTCGCAGTTTTAAAACTCCAGTCAAGCACTGGTGTAACTGGCAGGCCAGTTTTAGAGCTACAACAATAACAAAAGCTTTAACATAACACAGCACTTATAAAATTATCTTTTTAAAATCTTTTTCAATAAACAGTGTCAGATATTCCTGATTGGGGCTTTAAAAGAATGATGATGATGATGATGATGATGATGGAGGAGGAGGAGCAAAAATGTTCTATGCAATTCTTTAGTTTCCACAAACATATGGGATTATAACATAAACCCTCTCTAATCTCTTTTTAAATGATATTTTTAAACATAAACTTAAGATTTCTCAATAAACTGTTGATATGTATGAAATGTCTGATATCTGAGTCTTTTGCCAAAGATGTTTTTTCTAACTTTTTTCCTTTACTGATATTTTGACCCTGACTAATCTGTCTCCATGCTCATTTTCTATAACAGTTCTGCAAAAGAATAAGGCCCTGATTCACAAATGTGCCATAATTAAATCCATCATAAGACAGAAGAACAAGTACCACTTTGAACACATTGTGCTTGGAGTCTGTGGTTTTGCACAACACACCATTGTGACAACCCCCCTTGTGGACAAATTCATGCTATACAAGGCAAATAAGGTTTGAGGAACTCCAATCTTTTGGCCAGATTACTGCACAGTTAGTGTTTTTCCTGCTCAGACACACCTGACTGAAGTCAACAGGTCATTACCATGTTTAGAGTTTAGAAATCTGTCAACTGTGCTGGACTCTGGCCTTCGGTTCCCCACCGAGGCCTTGGGTCCTTCATAGTTGTACAGAGATTGGAAAGTTCTACAAAGTCTGTTCAACAAAGTACCATTCTAGTCCCATCATATTAGTGTGCAAAAAACAGTGTTCTGTAAAACTGATAAATATGTAAATTGTAAAACTTGTGTTACTATGATTGTAGTACCGAAAGAAAGGCAAACAACGTGATTAGTATAAGCTGGGGATTTGTTTAATTGAAAGTACACATACATGAAGAAAGTACAACTACAAAAGTGAAGTAAATGCTAGCCAGTGCCCGCATTAGCTACATAGGCTATTTTGAACACTTCACACACTGATGGACATTGTTGTTTTTGTTCGCTTTTCAAAAAATGCCGTCTTCTTGCCTTTCAAGAAGTGCTTGCAACCTTTTTATTGCTAATATTAAGGGATAAAAGTGCTCTCACCAATTAAAGAAAGGTTGATATTAAACAATACCTCATTAATAAACTAAATTAACAAATGTGCAATTGTTTATTTATACAGTCATTCATCCGTACACACTTGAACACAACACGGAGGCGGAACTACAGAGCGCTCTCGTGGTTTCTACCCGAAGCCGTTATGAATGTGACAGGAAGCTGGCCGCTCGGAAGTTGTGATTTCTTTGTGTATCTCCGTTTACGGCTGTTTTATATGAAGAAAACGGCGTTGTTTGCTGGATATGTCGGCTCTCGGTGATATGGTGTAAGCGGTAAGCAGCGTATCTGGCTGTGCTCGGCGGCTGGAGCTGCTGTTTGCTGCTCTTTTGTGTGCGGAGAGTTTAGTGAGGCCGGTCAGGCAGCAGCGCGCTAACGTTAGCTGCAGTTAATCTCACCAGTCTGGAGCAAACACACACAGTAAGCCTTTGTTTACCGTGTTTACCGGGGATGAGCGGACCTCCTGCTATACACACAATGAGCTGAATTTGTGAATGTATTTGTGTTTAACTCCTCAGTGCAGAACTGCCAGGAGAAAGATGCTCTGTGACAACAGCTTTCAGCCTGAGATGGCTTGTGGACACCTGAATTACTGTGTAAGTGTCACGCAGATCAAGTGAAAATTATTTATATCGTACTTTTTATAACTGATGTCACAAAGCAGTTGTACATGGTTATTAATAACAAAACAAAAGCCCGAGTGAACCAACGGCGACAGTGGCAAGACTCCCACAGAGCTGGAGGAAGAAACCTTGGGAGAAACCAGACTCCCATGGGGGACCCATCCTCCTCTGGTCAACTAATTATAAGTTCGTGATACAGTCACACAATCCTGTGATTCTGCTGGAGGGTCCAGGTGTACTGATATGGTGACCATAGTGAAACAGGAATAATGATCATTGTAGCAGCCAGTAAAGTACATATAAACTTGAATGTGGTTAGTAGTGTAGGGCATCTGGAGCAGGTCTCAGTAGTTGTTGCTTGGTGAGCAGCTGGTCTAAGGTGCATCATGTGGAGATAGTATTCAATCTTCCATTAGTGTTGAACCAGACAGGTCGGCTCCCCAAGACACTGGCGTCCCTCCTCTCCATAACACTCTTTATACTATCTGCAGTTTCAGGACGTCATAATGAATGCAGAGTGACTGAACATTTTTTTAAATTAGATAATGATCTTGTATTGAATATTGTATTCCCTCTCCCCAATGCAGTGGTAGCCAATCGACCCACCCATCCACTGTAGGACTCTCCCTATCATTTGTAATGTCCCTGAACTTAGGAGGGTGAATACTAGCACAGACCTTCTCTGATGCATGTGAACTCAGGCTACGCGTCTTTTCAAACTGTTGCTGATGCGTATTCCTTATTTGTAAATATTTAGTGTAAACAGTAATTCGCAATCAATTTCAGAAGTGGAACCTGAGAATAAACAAGTAAATTGGTCAAACATACTAGCAGAAATGTAGTCCAAGTTTAAAATTAAAAAATACATTAAAGTTTTCTTACAAATAAAGAAACAAAAGATCTATTAAGATAGAACAAAATTATATTGTGGATGTTCGCTCCTCTACCTTAATACAAATTCCATCAAAACTACTATACCTACAGATCATATGTGAATGAAACAGAAAACCACTGGATAGAATTATCAGTATAACTGTGTCAGTGTCTAGGTAACTTATTGTTGCTCCAGTTGTTCCAGCGTATTTCGTCTCATGGCCATAACACAGAAAACATGTCCTGATAGCCACCTTCAGGAGGGCCTGACAGCCTAAACAATCCTGAGGCCTTGTGTCATTGTGAACCAGCTAAAGAGAGAACATATTTAAGGAGTTATATATAAGAGGGTGGTTGTCTTTAGTCACCTTTTTCACTTTTCCCCTTTACACTCAACACCTAACTTGAGAAATTCACACCGAAATACAGTTATAAGATCCATATTACAATATTATGACCACCTACCTAAGAGTAAGAATAAACACACTTGGCTTTGAGTGCTCAATGGTGTTCACTGACACTTTCCTCATTACTCCCGTGTTCTTTATAGAGTGGTCCACTGTGGTGCGTTGCTTGTAGCACTTGCTTGAGTTTTTCCCCTCTGGACAGTGGGGCGCCACTGTTATGCCGTTACACTGTTAAGACACTCTCAATGCATGCAAAGTCAATTCTATAACATCCCACAAAGTTAGCTGTTTCTGCGATGCTACAACCCTTCAGCTGGTAGCCTATTATCAGCCCTTTTGGACGTCAGACAAATCACATCCTTTGCCCATGATGATGGTTTTGCACTCTGCTACAACTGACTGGTGTGCTCGCTTATTTATACATGCTTCATAACGTGGGCATCCTGGGTCGAGCTCCAAACAGAGTGATTGTAATATTTTGATACGACTGTACATACTAGGGATGTCTCGATCACGTTTTTTCTGTTCCCGATCCGAGTCAGTAATTTTTTAGTGTCTCCCGATACCGAGTCTCAAACCGATACTTCTATTTTCTAGATAAGAACTAG